>BSBK01008551.1:95000-130000 GCA_027943335.1 Chamaecyparis obtusa | reverse complement strand
CCAAGCAAAGAGGATGAAATGGAGTGAAGGGGCAAGATCCAAAAGTTCCGGAGGTACAACTCCGAGAACAATCGAGAGCAATGCCGAATTACATGTCAACTCTGTTACTAGGCAAACAAGTGTTGTACCTGAAGAAATCGACAGTCCTCACAATGGCCCGAGGCCAATGCTCCGACTTAATCAATTTTCTCCAACAAACGCCATGCCACCTTTCACAAAGGGATTTTATCCATCCAAAACCGAATTAATCACTTGCAGCAAAGTGACCCAAGAGCTAGACGGGGGCTGACCCAGTAATTGTCTTCCATGTCACTACAACGAAACATTTGAACGACAACCGCTGTCGAACCCTTTCCAACTTGCACCGTCGAGTGACACAAAAGACACTACCATGGGCATGGGCAGCCCCCGCATAGCAAACGGGTGCCCTAATGCGCCCCTCCAATAGAATCAGTGCTAGTGCTCAAATTTTATATCTGAGCTACCAATCCGTCCAAGCACCAGCACTGATTCTCTTGGAGGGCCGCACCTACCCAAACGACTCAGAAGCTATACGCCGGTCCATTCACAAGAACGGAACTATCTCCGGCCAACTCCCTGTGAAGGCCGCATCTCTCCGTTCCACGCATGCAAGAACCAACGCATAGCTAACGAGTACCCGGATAGGATTCGCGGAAAGTACATAGCAAATCGCTTGTACCAAAGCGAACCGAAAGCTAGACGGGGGCTGACCCGAAGATTGCCTTCCATGTCACTGCGACGACACATTCGAACGACAACCGCTGCCGAACACTTTCCGACTTGCACCGTTGAGTGACCCGAAAGACAGGACTTTGGGCAGCCCCCGCATAGCAATCAGGTGGCTTCATGCCCCTCTAATAGAATCAGTGCTAGTGATCCGATTTTAAATCCGACTTACTCATCCGTCCGCGCACAAGCTCTGATTCTATTAGAGGGGCATGGGGGAGCTTCCGCGAACTACTACTCCCCTATATAAGTTATTAGTCCGGGTCTTTCTCTTCCGTAGAAATTTGAGCCGTTGAGAATGGCTCCCAAACAATTCAAATCTTCCAAAAATTCAAGTGAAACGATGAGGAAAAAGCTCACAAAAAAATCAAATCTTCAAAAAATTCAAGTGAAACGAACAGAATAGCTCACAAAAAATTCAGGTCTTCCGAAAAAATCGAAGGGAAACGAAAAGAACAACTAGCAAAACATTCAAATTTTCCAAAACTTCAAGTAAAAGAAAGAACATAGCTCACCAAAAAAATCCATTTCTTCCAAAAACTCAAGTGAATCGAAGAGAGTAGGCTCACAAAAAATTAAAATCTTCCAAAAAAAAATCAAAGGAAACAAAAGAGGAGATCGCAAAAAATTCGAATCTTCCAATGAAACAAAAATGAGAATAGCAAACAAAAAATTCAAATCTTAATGCAGCATGCGACAGAGCAAATCGCTTGTGCCAAGCGACCCGGGAGCTAGACGGGGGCTGACCCAAAAATTGCGTTTCTTGTCAATGCGACGATGCGTTGGAACGACAACCGCTGTCGAACCCTTTCCTACTTGCAACGTCGACTGACACAAAAGACACGATCCTGGACAGGCCCCGCATAGAAAGCGGGTGGCCTAATGCGCCCCTCCAATAGAATCAGCGCTAGTGCTCAGATTTTAAATCCGAGATACCCAGCACTGATTCTCTTGGAGGGGGGCACCTACCCAAACGACTCAAAAGCTATACGCGGCTCCATTCACAAAAACAGAACTATCTCCGGCCAACTCCCTGTGAAGGCCGCATCTCTCCGTTCCGCTCGTGTAAGAGCCAACGCGTAGCTAACGAGTACGTGGATAGGGTTCGCGGAAAGTACATAGCAAATCACTTGTACCAAAGTGACCCGAAAGCTAGACAGGGGCTGACCCGTAGATTGCCTTCCATATCACTGCGACGACGCATTGGAACGACAACCGCTGCCGAACCCTTTCCGACTTGCACCGTCGAGCGACCCGAAAGACAGGACTTTGGGCAGCCCCCGCATAGCAATCAAGTGGCTTCATGCCCCTCTAATAGAATCAGTGCTGGTGATCCCATTTTGAAATCCGACCTACACATCCGTCCGATCACCGGCAATGATTCTATAAGAGGGGTATGGGGGAGCTTCCGCGAACAACACACAACTCCTCCCCTATATAAGTTATTAGTCCGAGTCTTGCTCTTGAGTGGAAATTTAAGCCGAAGAAACTGGCTCCCAAAAAATTCAAATCTTCCAAAAATTCAAGTGAAACGATGACAAAAAGCTCACAAAAAATCAAATCTTCCAAAAATTCAAGTGAAACGAACAGAATAGATCACAAAAAATTCAAGTCTTTCGAAAAAATCTAGGAAAACGAAAAGAATAGCTAGAAAACAAAATTCAAATCTTCCAGAAATTCAAGTAAAACAAAGAACATGGCTCACCAAAATAATTCATCTTCCAAAAATTCGTCATTCTTACCGCAATCCATCATCTTATCCGTCATAACGCGTATCCAACATATCCACGAGGAGGTAACCCAACTCGCTCGCATAGTTCCTCAAGTCAGATAACAATGCATCTAGATGAATCCAAATCGTTTTCGATCGAGACTTAGCAACTAATGTCGCACCCGCCTAGATTGACTTGAGATCCAATCCGCCGACACATATGATAACTAACTGATTCCAATGCAAAGCATCTTGAGCCATTGCGCACTCAAGTATCGGAAGTCGAAGCGACATAGCAAGTAGCTTGTACCAAGTGACCCGGGAGCTAGACGGGGGCTGACCCGAAGATCGCCTTTCTTGTCAATGCGACGATGTGTTGGAACGACAACCGCTGTCGAACCCTTTCCGAAGTGCACCGTCGACTGACCCAAAAGTTACGACCCTGGACAGCCCCCGCATAGCAAGCGGGTGGCCTAATGCGCCCCTCCAATAGAATCAGTGCTAGTGTTCATATTTTAAATCCGAGCTACCAATCCGTCCGAGCACCAGCACTGATTCTCTTGGAGGGGCGCACCTACCCAAACGACTCAAAAGCTATATACGCGGCTCCATTCACAAGAGCAGAACTATTTCCGGCCAACTCCCTGTGAAGGCCGCATCTCTTCGTTCCACGCATGCAAGAGCCAACGCATAGCTAACGAGTACCCGGATAGGGGTTCGCGGAAAGTACATAGCAGATCGCTTGTACCAAAGCAACCCAAAAGCTAGACGGGGGCTGACCCGAAGATCGCCTTCCATGTCACTGCGACGACGCATTGGAACGACAACCGCTGCCGAACCCTTTCCGACTTGCACCGTCGAGCGACCTTCGAAAGACGGGACTTTGAGCAGCCCCCGCATAGCAATCAGGTGGCTTCATGCCCCTCTAATGGAATCAGTGCTGCTGATCGCGTTTTGAAATCTGACCTAATCATCCGTCCGTCTGTCGGATTTCAAAACGGGATCACCAGCACTGATTCTATTAGAGGGGCATGGGGGAGATTCCGCGGACAACACCTCCCCTATATAAGTTATTAGTCCAAGTCTTGCACTTCCGTAGAAATTTGAGCCGACGAGAATATCTCACAAAAATTTCAAATCTTTCAAAAATACGAGTGAAACAAAAAGAATAGATCACAAAAAATTCAGAAATTCCAAAAATTCAATTGAAACGAAGAGAATAGCTCACAAAAAAATCAAGGGAAAAAAAAGAGAATAGCTCACAAATAAAATCAAATCTCCCAAAAATGCAAGTGAAACGAAGAGACTACAATCACAAAAAATGCACAACTTCCAAATATTCAATTGAAACGAAGAGAATAGCTCACAAAAAATGCAAGTCTTACAAAAAAATCAAGGGAAACAAAACAGAATAGCTCACAAAAAATTCAAATCTTCCAAAAAAACCAAGTGAAACAAACAGAATAGCTCACAAAAAATTCAAATCTTGCAAACATTCAAGTGAAAACGAAGAGAATAGCTCACAAAAACATTCAAAACTTCCAAAAATTCAAGTGAAAAGAATAAAATAATAGCCCACAAAAAATTCAAGTCTTCCAAAACAAAAACCAAGGAAAAACGAAGAGAATAGCTCACAAAAAATCCAAAACTTCAAGTCAAAACGAAGAGAATTTTACTACCTCGCAACAAACAAAATTCAAATCTCGCAAAAATTCAAGTGAAACGAAGAGACTTAACTCAAAAAATTCAAATCTTCTTGCGACATGCAGACCCAAGAGCTAGACGGGGGCTCGCCCACAGATCGACTTCAGTATCACTATGACGACGCGCTGGAACGACTACCGCTGTCGAACCCTTCTCTGACTTCCGCCATCGAGTGACCCAAAAGACACGACCCAAGGGAGCCCACGCATAAAAATTGGGTGGCTTCATGCCCCTCCAATAGAATCTGTGCTGCTGCTCACATTTTTAAATCCGAGCGGCAAATCCGTCCGAGCACCAACACTCATTCACTTGGAGGGGCACCTATCCAAACGACCGAAAAGCTATACGCGGCTCCATTCGCAAGGCACGGAACTGTTTCAGGCCAACTCCCTGTGAAGGCCGCATCTCTGCGTTCCATGCGTGCTAGAGCCAACACATAGCTAACGAGTACCGGGATAGGTGTTCGCGGAAAGTACATAGCAGATCGCTTGTACCAAAGCAACCCAAGAGCTAGACAGGGGCTGACCCGAAGATCGCCTTCCATGTCGCTGCGACGACGCATTGGAACGACAACCGCTGCCGAACCATTTCCGACTTGCGCCGTCGAGCGACCTGAAAGATGAGACTTTGAGCAGCCCACGCATAGCAATCAGGTGGCTTCATGCCCCTATAATGGAATCAGTGCTGCTGATCCCGTTTTGAAATCCGACCTAATCATCCATCCGTCTGTCGGATTTCAAAACGGGATCACCAGCACTGATTCCATTAGAGGGGCATGGGGGAGCTTCCGCGAACAACACCTCCCCTATATAAGTTATTAGTCCAAGTATTGCACTTCCGTAGAAATTTGAGCCGAAGAGAATATCTCACAAAAATTTCAAATCTCTCAAAAATATAAGTGAAACAAAGAAGAATAGATCACAAAAAATTCAAAACTTCCAAAAATTCAATTGAAACGAAGAGAATAGCTCACAAAAAATGCAAGTCTTGCAAAAAAAATTCAAAGGAAAAGAAGAGAATAGCTCACAAAAAAAATCAAATCTCCCAAAAAATGCATCATGCATAACTTCCAAAAATTCAATTGAAACGAAGAGAATAGCTCACAAAAAATGCAAGTCTTCCAAAAAAATCAAAGGGAAATAAAGAGAATAGCTCACAAAAATTCAAATCTTCCAAAAAACCAAGTGAAACGAAGAGACTACATCACAAAAAATGCATAACTTCCAAAAATTCAATTGAAACGAAGAGAATAGCTCACAAAAAACGCAAGTCTTCCCAAAAAAAAACAAAAAAAAAAAAAAACAAAGGGAAACAAAGAGAATAGCTCACAAAAATTCAAATCTTCCAAAAAAAACCAAGTGAAACAAAGAGAATAGCTCACAAAAATTTCAAATCTTGCAAAAATTCAAGTGAAACGAAAGATAATAGCTCACAAAAAAATTCAGAACTTCCAAAAATTCAAGTCTTCCAAAAAAAAATCAAGGAAAAACGAAGACTTAAACTCACGAAAAATTCAAATCTCCTTGCGGCATGCAGACCCAAGAGCTAGACGGGGGCTCGCCCACAAATCGACTTCAGTATCACTATGATGACGCGCTGGAACGACTACCGTTGTCGAACCCTTCTCCGACTTGCGCCATCGAGTGACCCAAAAGAGGCGACCCAGGGGAGCCCCCGCATAGCAATCGGGTGGCTTCATGCCCCTCCAATAAAATCAGGCATGCTACTCACATTTTAAATCCGAGCCGCAAATCCGTCCGAGCACCAGCACTGATTCACTTGGAGGGGCACCCTATCCAAACGACCCAAAAGCTATACGCGGCTCCTTTCGCACGCACAGAACTGTTTCAAGCCGACTCCCTGTGAAGGCCGCATCTCTCCGTTCCACCCATGCAAGAAACAACGCATAGCTAACGAATACCCGGATAGGGTTTCGCGGAAAGTACAAGCAGATCGCTTGTACCAAAGCAACCCAAAAGCTAGACGGGGGCTGACCCGAAGATCGCCTTCCATGTCACAGCGACGACGCATTGGAACGACAACCGCTGTCGAACCCTTCCCGACTTTGCGTCATCGAGCGACCCGAAAGACGGGACTTTGAGCAGCCCCCGCATAGCAATCAGGTGGCTTCATGCCCCTCTAATGGAATCAGTGCTGCTGATCCCGTTTGAAATCCGACCTAATCATCCGTCCGTCTGTCGGATTTCAAAACGGGATCACCAGCACTGATTCTATTAGAGGGGCATGGGGGAGCTTCCGCGGACAACACCTCCCCTATATAAGTTATTAGTCCAAGTATTGCACTTCCGTAGAAATTTGAGCCGAAGAGAATATCTCACAAAAATTTCAAATCTCTCAAAAATACAAGTGAAACAAAGACAATAGATCACAAAAAATTCAAAACTTCCAAAAATTCAATTGAAATGAAGAGAATAGCTCACAAAAAATCCAAGTCTTGCAAAAAAAATCAAGGAAAAAGAAGAGAATAGCTCACAAAAAAATCAAATTTCCCAAAAATGCAAGTGAAACGAAGAGACTACATCACCAAAAAATGCATAACTTCCAAAAATTCAATTGAAACGAAGAGAATAGCTCACAAAAAATGCAAGTCTTCCAAAAAAAAATCAAGGGAAACAAAGAGAATAGCTCACAAAAAATTCAAATCTTCGAAAAACCAAGTGAAACAAAGAAGAATAGCTCACAAAAAATTCAAATCCTGCAAAAATTCAAGTGAAAGGAAGAGAATAGCTCACAAAAAATTCAAAACTTCAAAAAATTCAAGTGAAACGAAGAGAATAGCTCACAAAAAATTCAAAACTTCCAAAAATTCAAGTGAAACGAAGAGAATAGCTCACAAAAAACTTCAAATCTCGCAAAACTCCAGTGAAACGAAAAAGACTTAACTCACAAAAAATTCAAATCTTCTTGCCGCATGCAGACCCAAATGCTAGACCGGGGCTCGCCCACAGATCGACTTCAGTATCACTAATGACGACGCGCTGGAACAACTACCGTTGTTGAACCCTTCTCCGACTTGCGCCATCGAGTGACCCAGAAGAGACGACCCAGGGGAGCCCCCGCATAGCAATCAGGTGGCTTCATGCCCCTCCAATAAAATCAGGCATGCTACTCACATTTTAAATCCGAGCCGCAAATCCATCCGAGCACCAGCACTGATTCACTTGGAGGGGCACCCTATCCAAACGACCCAAAAGCTATACGCGGCTCCATTCGCACGCACAGAACTGTTTCAGGCCGACTCCCTGTGAAGGCCGCATCTCTTCGTTGCACACATGCAAGAGACAACGCATAGCTAACGAGTACCCGGATAGGGTTTCCGCGGAAAGTACATAGCAGATCGCTTGTACCAAAGCAACCCAAAAGCTAGACGGGGGCTGACCCTAAGATCGCCTTACATGTCACAACGACGACGCATTGGAACGACAACCGCTGTCGAACCCTTTCCGACTTGCGCAATCGAGCGACCCGAAAGACGGGACTTTGAGCAGCCCACGCATAGCAATCAGGTGGCTTCATGCCCCTGTAATGGAATCAGTGCTGCTGATCCCATTTTGAAATCTGACCTAATCATCCGTCCGTCTGTCGGATTTCAAACGGGATCACCAGCACTGATTCTATTAGAGGGGCATGGGGAGCTTCCGCGGACAACACCTCCCCTATATAAGTTATTAGTCCAAGTATTGCACTTTCGTAGAAATTTGAGCCGAAGAGAATATCTCACAAAAATTTCAAATCTCTCAAAAATACAAGTGAAACAAAGAGAATAGATCACAAAAAATTCAAAAACTTCCAAAAATTCAATTGAAATGAAGAGAATAGCTCACAAAAAATCCAAGTCTTGCAAAAAAAAAATCAAGGGAAAAGAAGAGAATAGCTCACAAAAAATGCAAGTCTTCCAAAAAAAAACAAGGGAAACAAAGAAAATAGCTCACAAAAAATTCAAATCTTCCAAAAAACCAAGTGAAACAAAGAAGAATAGCTCACAAAAATTCAAATCCTGCAAAAATTCAAGTGAAACGAAGAGGATAGCTCACAAAAAACTCAAAACTTCCAAAAATTCAAGTGAAACGAAGAGAATAGCTCACAAAAATTTAAGTGAAACGAAGAGAATAGCAATAGCTCACAAAAACTTCAAATCTCGCAAAAACTCCAGTGAAACGAAAAAAAGAAAAAGACTTTAACTCACAAAAAATTCAAATCTTCTTGCGGCATGCAGACCCAAGTGCTAGACGGGGGCTGCACACAGATCGACTTCAGTATCACTAATGACGACGCGCTGGAACGACTACCGTTGTCGAACCCTTCTCCGACTTGCGCCATCGAGTGACCCAAAAGAGACGACCCAGGGGAGCCCCCGCATAGCAATCAGGTGGCTTCATGCCCCTCAAATAAAATCAGGCATGCTCCTCACATTTTAAATCTGAGCCGCAAATCCGTCCGAGCACCAGCACTGATTCGCTTGGAGGGGCACCCTATCCAAACGACCCAAAAGCTATACGCGGCTCCATTCGCACGCACAGAACTATTTCAGGCCGACTCCCTGTGAAGGCCGCATCTCTCCGTTCCACACATGCAAGAGCCAATGCATAGCTAACGAGTACCCGGATAGGGGTTCGCGGAAAGTACATAGCAGATCGCTTGTACCAAGCGACCCAAAAGCTAGACAAGGGCTAACCCGAAGATCGCCTTCCATGTCACTGCGACGACGCATTGGAACGACAACCGCTGTCGAACCCTTTCCGACTTGCGCCGTCGAGCGACTCGAAAGACGGGACTTTGAGCAGCCCCCGCATAGCAATCAGGTGGCTTCATGCCCCTCTAATGGAATCAGTGCTGCTGATCCCGTTTTGAAATCCGACCTGCTCATCCATCCGTCCGTCGGATTTCAAAACGGGATCACTAGCACTGATTCTATTAGAGGGGCATGGGGGAGCTTCCGCGGACAACACCTCCCCTATATAAGTTATTAGTCCAAGTATTGCACTTCCGTAGAAATTTGAGCCGAAGAGAATATCTCACAAAAATTTCAAATCTCTCAAAAATACAAGTGAAACAAAGAAGAATAGATCACAAAAAATTCAAAACTTCTAAAAATTCAATTGAAACGAAGAGAATAGCTCACAAAAAATGCAAGTCTTGCAAAAAAAAATTCAAAGGGAAAAGAAGAGAATAGCTCACAAAAAAAATCAAATCTCCCAAAAATGCAAGTGAAACGAAGAGACTACATCACAAAAAATGCATAACTTCCAAAAATTCAATTGAAACGAAGAGAATAGCTCACAAAAAATGCAAGTCTTCCAAAAAAATCAAAGGAAACAAAGAGAATAGCTCACAAAAAATAGCTAGCTTGTGGCCCGGACGATCCGATCTCATGAAAACTGACTACATACCCGTGGCTCGGATCGACAAGCTAGCTCGGATCGGCGATCTGAGCTCATTCCATCATGCATTCCCGTCTTCTACTCCATAAATGACTCACCTCTTTGTATTCACTTGAGAACTAAACATCCTTTAGTTCAGCTCGAATCACAACGTGCACTAGAATCCGTTCCAGCTCGGGTCTCATCTCAAAGATCCTTGCATTCACCAACAACACCTCCCCTGTCACAGGGCTAGACTGTGAATCATTTTTGTGAGCTGTTTGGATCCGAGTTGGAGACTTGGAAGTGTCACAAGTTGTTCTTGTCGAAGGAATGCAGCTTCATTGAATGTATTTGCCTTGTGTAGATTCGTTGCAGTGAAGACTTTTTGTATTCGCAGGGCCGACTTGATCAATTTGTTGTGCAGCTGGGCCGACGTGAATGGAATTCAAGTCGCCAATGATTCATCTTTGTTTATATGGGCCGACGGGATTTTATGTCTTGGAGAATGCAATGGTGTAACGGCTACTTGAGTTGTTCTTAGCGTGGCGGCATCATTTGCGGAATTAGCGGGCGGCATTGTTTGTTGCGTTGCATCGTGGATGTAACTAGCCGTTGCAGATCTAGCCGTTGGAGCTGCGGCTTTGTATTTGCTTGGCGATTGCGTTAATTCCGTGGCGTTTCAATTTAGGTGCGGACCTAAATCTGGGACCCCTTCTTCCGAGGTCATTTGGTATAAAGGCGGAGGCCTTGGCTCATTCTTGGCAGATCGGAGTTGAGAGCGAAATCGGGAGTCAATCAGAGCAGAGCGAAGTGACTTGCGAAGGTTTTCGGCAGAGGAGCAGTGCAGAAGTGCGACTTCCTTTGGCGACGACTTGGAGCAGATTCGTTGCATGCTTGTGTTGCAGCCTGGGGTTGCATTGTTTTATTGTATCAGCATTGAGCTAAGTCTGTTTGGCTCAAATGCATAACTTTTAGGGGCGATCTGTGTTTTTCAACATAGACTCCATTTTGTCTTTGTAATTGGGATCAATTGATGAAGAATTCTGGAGGCATCGCCTCGCCATAAATCTGGACTGGAGTGTTGCATTGCATTATTTCTTGCATCAGTTACTTAGCGGATTTCATTGTGCACTTGGGATGTTCAGATCTTAAAGCTTTCGTGTTGCGTACTGTGTTAGGCGTAGTCTGGATTCTTTCAAGATCTCTTGCATTGCATTAGACTTGGACGATTTTATGCCAGTGCCGCACGGGTTCCTCCCAAGCCCGTGACAGTTGGTATCAGAGCAGATCGATCGGGGTTGGTATTGATTTCATACCAACTCTGCCGAGTTGGTATCAGAGCGGTTCTGATTCGGAATTGGATTTCGGAGCAGTCTTCTTGCAGAGATCTGATTTGTGGGGTGCACCATGACCGATGCGGATAGTGGATTTGATGCGGAGCAGTCTCAGCCTGTGGAAAGTCGAGCGGTGCGTGGAACTATGAAGCAGAAGGATTGGCTTCAAAACCATGAGGCAAGACTTGAGGCGTTGGAGAATGACAGTCCTGTTGAGCGGTTGCTGGAGATGATGGCGAAACTGACCGAGCAGTATGATGCATTACGGGAGGAGGTCAAGTTTTTGAAAGAGGGACAGGCCCTCCATCATGCGATGTTACAAAGAGGAAAGATTGGATCAGAGGCTTCGAATCAGATCGGATCTTATGATGGGGATCGTGACGACAAGGCCCTTGACAACTTTCTTTGGGATGTGGATGAGTACCTTTCTGAGGTGACAAACTTGACTGATGCAATGCAGGTCAAGAAAGTCACTTCTTGCTTGACTGGAAGTGCTAAGTTATGGTGGCGGACACATTTGGCTGACGAACGGGCTGGAAAGAATGTCAAAGTGATCAAGACGTGGGCTGACTTGAAGGGAGCACTTCGTGATCAGTTCCGTCCTGGGAACTCTGATTGGGTAAACCGAGCACGATTTGATCAGTTGAAACATACTGGCACAGTCTGAGATTATGTGAAGCAGTTCCGAGTGTTGGACTTGGAATGCGACAAACTGGGTGACTGGGAGAAGTTCTTTCTTTTCATGCGTAACTTACAACCTTGGGCGGCTGAGGAAGTGAGAAGACATCAGGTGCAGTCTTTGGCCGAAGCAATCACCGTGGCAGAAGGGTTGCTCGACTACAAGGGTGACGCGGCGATGGGATTTGGGGGAGCCAAGTCTGACAGCGCACCTCACTTTCGTCCGAAGAATGACAAGCGGAATGGCGACAGGAAAGCTAAGAAGCAGAAATCGGATGAAACTGAGCCTGTGTATGAAGAGAAGGAGAAGAAGAGGAATCGGGATTGTTTTCTCTGTGGAAAGCCCGATCATTTTGCCAGAGAATGTCCTGATCGGATGCGGGTCAATGCAATGCTGTCACAGGAGGAATCGGTGCCACGGATTGGTGCATTGGTGCTGAACAGTTTGAATTTGAGCCCCAGATCTGGATCTGTTCCGAGGGCTTTGGATCGGCCGGAGCTGTGCTTCATTGAGGCAATCTTAGAGGGTTGCAAAATGAAGGCCTTGATCGATTCGGGCGCATCGCATAGCTTTGTATCGGTGGAGCATGCTAGGAGACTTGGGTTGCAGATCGACTGGACTGATGCGACTTGTGTGACAGTTGATGCATCTGCATTGCGGGTCTACGGAGCGATTTGCAATATTTCCTTGCAGCTTGGCGCTTGGCACGGATCTGTCGACTTGGTAGCCTTGGAGATGGATCGGTATGATTTGATTTTGGGTTTAGATTTCTTGAGACAGACTAATGTTGTCTTTGCTCCTTGTTGGGGATGTGTCATGATTTTGGATGCAAGGCAGACGTGTTTTGTTCCTATATTGAGTGGTGCAGATTCAGCAGTGACATCGACTTCATTGAGTCCGATGCAAGATGTCTATTCGCCAAGTGATCATGTTGCCGTGGCGGATTCTGAGCAGCATGGGTTGCTCTACATAGATGACTTTGCAGTTCCTGATTTGAGCCAGATCAGTGCAACTTCGACAGTTGGTACTTGTGAACAGATTCAGAATGTTCATGACTTGCGGCGATTTCTGGGCGTGAGTAGTTTTTGTAGAAGTTCTTTTGCAAACTATTCCGAAGTCGTGCGGCCTCTGTTGGATTGCTTGCATGGAGATTGGGTCTGGGGAGAACAGCAGCAGAATGCAGTGAAGGTGTTGGTTGGGTTCCTTGCCAAAGGGAACTCAATGCAACTTAACTGATCTCTTCACGGGATCGACCCTCTCGTAGCGTCATTTTGTCTAGGTGCGTTGCAGGCGTCGAGGACGTCGCCTCTTGGTTAAGTGGGGGAGGATGTCACAGGGCTAGACTGTGAATCATTTTTGTGAGCTGTTTGGATCCGAGTTGGAGACTTGGAAGTGTCACAAGTTGTTCTTGTCGAAGGAATGCAGCTTCATTGAATGTATTTGCCTTGTGTAGATTCGTTGCAGTGAAGACTTTTTGTATTCGCAGGGCCGACTTGATCAATTTGTTGTGCAGCTGGGCCGACGTGAATGGAATTCAAGTCGCCAATGATTCATCTTTGTTTATATGGGCCGACGGGATTTTATGTCTTGGAGAATGCAATGGTGTAACGGCTACTTGAGTTGTTCTTAGCGTGGCGGCATCATTTGCGGAATTAGCGGGCGGCATTGTTTGTTGCGTTGCATCGTGGATGTAACTAGCCGTTGCAGATCTAGCCGTTGGAGCTGCGGCTTTGTATTTGCTTGGCGATTGCGTTAATTCCGTGGCGTTTCAATTTAGGTGCGGACCTAAATCTGGGACCCCTTCTTCCGAGGTCATTTGGTATAAAGGCGGAGGCCTTGGCTCATTCTTGGCAGATCGGAGTTGAGAGCGAAATCGGGAGTCAATCAGAGCAGAGCGAAGTGACTTGCGAAGGTTTTCGGCAGAGGAGCAGTGCAGAAGTGCGACTTCCTTTGGCGACGACTTGGAGCAGATTCGTTGCATGCTTGTGTTGCAGCCTGGGGTTGCATTGTTTTATTGTATCAGCATTGAGCTAAGTCTGTTTGGCTCAAATGCATAACTTTTAGGGGCGATCTGTGTTTTTCAACATAGACTCCATTTTGTCTTTGTAATTGGGATCAATTGATGAAGAATTCTGGAGGCATCGCCTCGCCATAAATCTGGACTGGAGTGTTGCATTGCATTATTTCTTGCATCAGTTACTTAGCGGATTTCATTGTGCACTTGGGATGTTCAGATCTTAAAGCTTTCGTGTTGCGTACTGTGTTAGGCGTAGTCTGGATTCTTTCAAGATCTCTTGCATTGCATTAGACTTGGACGATTTTATGCCAGTGCCGCACGGGTTCCTCCCAAGCCCGTGACATCCCCTATATAAGTTATTAGTCCAAGTCTTGCTCTTCCGTAGAAATTTGAGGCGAAGAGAACAACTCGCAACAAATCCAAATCTTCCAAAAAATCAAGGGAAATGGGGAGAATAGCTCACAAATAATTCAAATCTTCAAAAAAATCAAGTGAAACGAGGAGAATAGCTCACAAAAAATTCAAATCTTCCAAATATCAAACCCAAAAGCTTCGCACACATTACAAATCAAACAGCTTGTACCGAGCGACCCAAACGCTAGACAAGGGCTCACCCTTAATAAGAGAATCAGTGTTTGACTTGTGGGCCGGGCGAGCCGATCTCATGAAAACTGCCTACATACCCGTGGCTCAGATCAGCGAGCTGACTCGGATCGTCGATCTGAGCTCATTCCATCATGCATTCCCGTGTTCTACTCCATAAAACGACTCACCTCTTTGTATTCACTTGAGAACTGAACATCCTTTAGCTCAGCTTGAATCACAACGCGCACTAGAATCCGTTCCAGCTCGGGTCTCATCTCAAAGATCCTTTCATTCACCAACAACACCTCCCCTATATAAGTTATTAGTCCAAGTCTTGCTCTTCCGTAGAAATTTGAGGCGAAGAGAACAACTCTCAAAAATTCCAATTCTTCCAAAAAAATCAAGGGAAACGGGGAGAATAGCTCACAAATAATTCAAATCTTCAAAAATATCAAGTGAAACGAGGAGAATAGCTCACAAAAAATTTAAATCTTCCAAATATCAACCCAAAAGCTTTGCACACATTACAAATCGAACAGCTTGTACCGAGCGACCCAAACGCTAGACAAGGGCTCACCCTTAATAAGAGAATCGATGTTTGACTTGTGGGCCGGGCGAGCCGATCTCATGAAAACTACCTACATACCCATGGCTCGGATCAGCGAGCTGGCTCGGATCGACGAGATAGCTCGGATCGACGATCTGAGATCATTCCATCATGCATTCCCATGTTCTACTCCATAGAATGACTCACCTCTTTGTATTCACTTGAGAACTGAACATCCTTTAGCTCAGCTCGAATCACAACGCGTACTAGAATCCGTTCCAGCTCGGATCTCATCTCAATGATTCTTACATTCACCAACAACACCTCCCCTATATAAGTTATTAGTCCGAGTCTTGCTCCCCCGTAGAAATGCTCGCCAACGCCGAAAGGTCACAAAAAATTTAAATCTCATAAATGACTCAGCTCGACGGGCTGGCTCGGATCGTACATACCCGTGGCTCGGATCGACGAGCTAGCTCGGATCGGCGATCTGAGCTCATTCCATCATGCATTCCCATGTTCTACTCCATAGAATGAGTCACCTCTTTGTATTCACTTGAGAACTGAACATCCTTTAGCTCAGCTCGAATCATAACGCGCACTAGAATCCGTTCCAGCTCGGGTCTCATCTCAGTGATCCTTACATTCACCAACAACACCTCCCCTATATAAGTTATTAGTCCGAGTCTTACTCCCCCGTAGAAATGCTCGCCAACGCCGAAAGGTCACAAAAAATTTAAATCTTGTAAAAGACTCAGCTCGACGGGCTGGCTCGGATCGCCGAGCTGGCTCGGATCGCCGAGCTGGCTCGGATCGCCGAGCTGGCTCGGATCGCCGAGCTGGCTCGGATCGCCGAGCTGAGCTCAATCCATCATGCATTCCCGTGTTCTACTCCATGGAATAACTCGCCTATTTGTAATCACTTGAGAATTCAACATCCTTTAGCTCAACTCGAATCACAACGCGCACTAGAATCCGTTCCAGCTCGGGTCTCATCTCAAAGATCCTTCCATCCACCAACACCACCTCCCCTATATAAGTTATTAGTCCAAGTCTTGCTCCCCCGTAGAAATGCTCGCCGACACGGATAGGTCACGAAAACTTTAAATCTCGTAAAAGACTCAGCTCGACAAGCTAGCTCGAATCCGTGAGCTGGCTCGGATCGACGAGCTGAGCTCAATCCATCATGCATTCCCGTGTTCTACTCCATAGAACAACTCACCTATTTGTATTCACTTGAGAACTCAACATCCTTTAGCTCAGCTCGAATCACAATGGGCACTAGAATCCATTCCATCTCGAGTCTCATCTCAAAGATCCTTACATCCACCAACAACACCTCCCCTATATAAGTTATTAGTCCGAGTCTTGCTCCCACGTAGAAATGCTTGCCGACGCCGATAAGTCACAAAAACTTAAAATCTCGTAAAAGGCTCGGATCGCCAAGCGAGCTGGCTCGGATCACCGAGCGAGCTGACTCGAATCGGCGAGCTGGCACGGTTTGCCGAGCGAGCCGGCTCGGTTTTCCAAGCTGGCTGGCTCGGATCGCCGAGCCGGCTCGGCTCAAATCGGATCGGATCCATCATGCATTCCCGTGTTCTACTCCATAAAACAACTTGCCTATTTGTATTCCTTTGAGAACTCAATATCCTTTAGCTTAGCTCTAATCACAATGCGCACTAGAATTTGTTCCAGCTTGGGTCTCATCTCAAAAATCCTCACATCCACCAACAACACCTCCCCTACGAGGATAAGTTATTAGTCCGAGTCTTTCTCCCCCATACAAATGCTTGCCGACGTCGATAGGTCGCAAAAAATTTAAATCTCGTAAAAGGCTCAACTTGACGAGCTGGCTCGGATCGTCGAGCTGGCTCAGATCGACAAGCTGGATCGGATCAACGAGCTGGCTCGGATCCGCGAGATGAGCTCAATCCATCATGCATTCCTGAGTTCTACTCCATAGAACAACTCGCCTATTCATATTCACTTGAGAACTCAACATCCTTAAGCTCAGCTCGAATCGTCTATGCACGAACCCATGCATAGCATTCAGGTATCAAATGGCATATCCAAAAATATCCGTAGAGAGCTAGCAAATCAATCATAGGCAGCATTGGCATAGATCGAGGTGAACATCATTTGATGCGATTTGACTAGTTACCATTGGGATGCCTTCGTGGCAATAGGGCCGACTTGAAACAAACCAACACAGCTTGATGTGATAGGGGTCATTTCATAATGACTGTTGGATGACTTTGTGGTGGTATGGCTAACTTACAATGGATGGGTGTAGTGTTGATGTGACAAGATCACCTCATACTAGAAATAGAGCTAACACGTCGACTGACTTGAACTGACATGTAAGGGACTCGATCCGAGGTGTAACAAAGGAGTTGTTTGGTGCACTCAGGAGTAGGGTCATGTCAGGGACTTGATTCGAGGAGCATTCATGGGGTTGTGCGACAAGTTGTTAATAGTTTTGGCCTGGGTAAGGTTTAGAGTCAAGTCGAGGTGTCATTCGAGCTGCATGAAGTAGCATGGACTGCTTTGTGCAGAGTGGCATTGGATCTTGTTGGGGACTCGATCCGAGGTGAAATCAACTAGGTATTGGAATGGGAAGTTGGGGACTTTTCCATGGGAGACTTGGAACATGTGCGAGATGGTGGCGTAATGAGCTAGTTCAGAACTATGTTGGACTATGAGATGCATTGGTTGCATGTACGTAGGAGGTCTTCATGACATTGGCTCGTGCAAGCCACAAGTCCTAATCTGGATGCAAGTTCACATCTTGAGGACAACTCATTAGTGGAGAAGTTCTCAAACTCAATTCTTGAGAGGTGTCTTGCTAGCTCAAATCGGTGAGTTGGCTCAGATCGGCTAGCTCAATCAGATTGGCGAGCTGGCTCCGATTGACGAGTTGGGCTCATCTCAGAGGTCGTTACATCCGTAAACAATACCTATCCCGTTATGACCCTAGAGATCTGGGTTACTTTGCCGACTCTAGTGATCCGGTGATCCAAGTCAATCCGGCGAATTGAGTCGATCCGGTGACCCGAGTTGTTCTGGTGATCTAAATTACTTATGTGACTGGAGTAATTCAAGTTGGGGGACTTGACAACTTGGCATGCTGAGCCGAATTCATTGATGAGTTGGCATACTCGTCAGCATAGGTATAGGAATGGGAAGTCATGGACTTTTCCATGAGAGACTTGGAATGAGTTAGCCTAGCTCACTTGTGAGTGGGGTCAAAAGTCACATTTGTTGACCTGAGTTGATCTCGCGACCTGAGCTGATTTGGCTGGCGGCCTGAGTTGGTGTGGTGACCCAAGTTGATCTGGCTAGCGACCTGAGTTGATCCAGCGATCCGACTTCATCCGTCGACCTGACCGAGTTGGTCAGGTGATCTGGTGACCCGACCTGACCTGGTTGGTGAGTCGAGTTGATGTGGCGACCCGAGTTGATCTGGCTGGCGACCCAAAATGATCCCGTGACCTGACCCGATCTGAAGACCTGACCCGACCCAACCCGAGTTGGTCTGGCAATCTGGTGACCCGAGTTGTTCTGGTTGGCGACTCGAGTCGATATGTTGACCCAAGTTGATCCGGTGACCCGACCCAATCCGGAGACCTGACCCGACCAAACTTGACCTAACTTTAGTTAGTCAGGTGATTTGGCGACCCAATATGATCTATATGGATACCTGAGTCGATGTAGGGACCCGAGTAGATTTGGCTGGCGGCCCGAGTCGATCTGACAACCCGTCCTAATCTGGAGACCCGAGTCGATCCGACGACTCGAGTTGATTCGGCAACCCGAGTGGATTTGACGACCTGTGTCGATCTGGTGACCCGAGTTGTTCTGGCGATCTGAGTTACTTATGCAACTCGAGTGATCTGAGCTGGTGGACTTGACAGCTTGGCATATTGGATCGAGGTGATCCAAGATTGAATGAGTTAGCACAGATCGAGGTGAACATCATTTGATGTGATTTAACTTGCGATCTGACTGGTTATCATTGGGATGCCTTCGTGGCAATAGGGCCGACTTGAAATAGAGATCTGAGTCGATCTGACGACTCCAGTGATTCGAGTCGATCTGGCAAGTCTAGCGATCCAAGTTGGCTAGGCAACTTCGTCAATCTAAGTTAGTCAGGTGATCTTGCGACCTGAGTTGATCTGGATGGTGACCCGAGTTGATCCGACTGGCAACCCAAGTTGTTTTGGGGACTCGAGTCGATCCAGAAACCCGAGTTGACTCGGCGATGCGAGTCGATCCAATGATCCGAATTACTTATGCGACTGGAGTAATTCAAGTTGGGGGACTTGACAGCTTGGCATGCTAAGGCGACTTCATTGATGAGTTGGCATACTTGTCAGCATTACTATTATGCATATTAGATTGAGGTGATCCAAGTTTGAATGAGTTGGCATGGATCGAGGTGGACATCATTTGATGCAGTCTGACTAGTTATTGTTAGACGCAGTGTTGAAATGACCCGGGGTCATTTCATATAACCGCTGGGAGGCTTTCGTGGTAGTAGGGCAAGACCTGCGATGAGAACTTAACAAGGTCGCTGGCGGGGTCGAAACTCGTAGGAAAAAATGGATAAAGGAGGCTCTATACAAGGAAAAGAACAAAATTTTCAAGTTATAAAAAACTTAAATCACTAGAGCCATCCATGGAGTCACGCCTAGCTCGTTGGCGACGGGATCCCGGTGAGCTCGCTCACGAGCAAGATCTCGGACAGGATCCGGTCGAGCTCGTTGGCGATCCTCAGGGCGGGGTCAAAAGTCCTAAAAAAATAGACAAAGGAGGCTTCGTACAATGAAAAGAATGAAAAAACTAGAGTTGAAAAAGAAAACCACTCGTGCCATTCATGGAGTCACACCCAACTTAGTGACCCAAATTGATCGGGTGACCCGACCTAACCCGAGTTGGTTAGGTGATGTGGTGACCCGAGCTGATCTGGCTGACGACCCGAGTCGATGTGGCGACCTGAGTTGATCTGGTTGGCGACAAGAATTGATCTGGCAACCCGACCCGATCTAGAGAACTGACCCAACCCGATCTAGAGACCTGACCCAACCCGACCCGACCCAACTTGGCCTGGCAATCTGGTGACCCGAGTTGATCTGGTTGGTGACCCGAGTCAATTTGTTGACCTGAGTTGATCAGGCTGGCATACTTAGTTGACTTCATTGATGAGTTTGCATACTCGTTAGTATTACTATTATGCATATTAGATTGAGGCGATCCAAGTTTGAATGAGTTAGCCTAGCTCGCTTGCGAGTGGGGTCAAAACTCAAATTTGTTAACCCGAGTTGATCTGGCTGGTGACCCGAGTTGATTTGGTGACCCGAGCTGATTTGGCTGGCGACCTAAGTCGATGTGATGATCTGAGTTGATCTGGCTGGCGACCTGAGTTGATCTGGCGATCTGACTTCATCCGTCGACCTGACTCGAGTTGGTCAGGTGATCTAATGACCTGAGCTGATCTGGTTGGCGAGTCGAGTCGAGTCGATGTAGCAACTCGAGTTGATCTGGCTGGCGAGCTGAAATGATCCCGCGACTTGACCCAATCTGGAGACCTTACCCGACCTGACCTGAGTTGGTCTGGCGACCCAAGTTGATCTGGTTGGTGACTCGAGTCGATGTGTTGACCCGAGTTGATCTGGCTGGAGACCCAATTTGATCTGGTGACCCGACTCGATCCAGAGACCCGACCTAACCTAAGTTAGTCAGGTGATTTGGTGACCTGATTTGATCTATCTGGATACCCGAATCGATCCGATGAACCGAGTCGATCGGACGACCCATCCTGATCTGGAGACCTGAGTCGATCCGGTGACCTGCGTCAATACGGTGACCCGAGTCGATTCGAGGACTCGAGTCGATCCGGTGACCCGAGTCGATCTGGCGACCCGAGTCGATCTGATGACTCGAGTTAATTAGGTGACCCAAGTTGTTTTGGCAATACGAGTTACTTATGCGACTCGAGTGATCCGAGCTAGCAAACTAGACAGCTTGGCATATTGGAATGTGTTAACAACATAAGCTGATGTGTTGACCCGAGTTGATCATGTTAGTGACCCGAGTTGATCTAATTAGCGACCTGAGTTGATCCGGTGACCCGACCTGATCAGGAGACCTAACCCAACCTGACCTAAGTTAGTTAGGTGATTTGGTGACCCGAGCTGATCTATCTGGATACTCGAGTTGATGTGGCAACCTAAGTTGATCTGGCTGGTGACCCGAATTAATCTGGTGACCCGACCTGACCTGAGTTGGTTAGGTGATGTGGCAACCTGAGCTGATCTAGGTGATGACCCAAGTCGATGTGGTGACTTGAGTTAATCTAGCTAGCAACCCGAGTTGATCCAGCGACCTATCGCGATCTAGAGACCCGAGTCAAGCCGGCAACCCGAGTCGACCTAACGACCTGAGTGATCTAAGTTTATTATGGTAGTTGGAGTTACTTATGCGACTCGACTGATCTAAGTTGGAGGACTTGACAACTTGGCATACTGAGATGACTTCATTGATGAGTTTGCATACTCATCAGCATTACTATTGTGCATATTGGATGTGGTGACCTGAGTTGATCTGGCTAGGGACCTGATCTGGCTGGTGACCTAAGTCGATGTGGTGACCTAAGTTGATCTAGCTCAGGACCCGACTTGATCTGGTGACCCGACTTGATCTAGAGACCCCACCTGAGTTGAGTTCATCGAGCGATCTAGGGATCCAAGATGATCTAGCTGACTACCTGAGTCGATGTGGTGTCCCGAGTCGATCTGGCAACTCGAGTTGATCTGGCTGGCGACCCAAGTTGGCTAGGTGATGTGGCAACCTGAGTCAATGTGGCGATCAAGGCTGATTTGGTTGGCGACCTAAGTTGGTCAGGTGATCTGGTGACCAGAGCTGATCTAGCGACCCGAGTTGATCTAGTTGGCGACCCATGTGATGACCTAAGTTGATTTGGCTAGCGACACGAGTTGATCAAGTGACCCGTCCCGATCCAAAGACCTGAGTCGATTCGGCTATGTCAACCCAGCAACCTGAGTTGACTTGATGACCCGAGTCGACCCCGTGACCTGAGTCGACCTAGTGACCCGAGTCACTATGGTGACCTAATTTATTATGGCTATCTGAGTTACTTATGCGACTCGAGTGATCTAAGTTGGGGGACTTGACATACTGAGATGACTTCATTGATGTGTTTGCATACTCATCAACATTACTATTGTGCATATTAGATTTATGCGATCCAAGTTTAAATGAGTTGGCCTAGCTTGATCGTGAGCGAGGTCAAAAGTTGTAAAAAAAATAGACAAAGGAGGCTCCCTACGACAAAAAGAATGAAAAAACCAGAGTTAAAAAAAAATCACTCAGGCCATACATGGAGTCACGCCCTTCTTATTGTCGAGCTAGAAGCGGAGACTTGACTATGATAATACTTGAAGAGGAGTATGGGTCAATCATTCAAAAAGTGGACAGACTCACTGGAGATCTAAGTAGGTCAGGCTATCTAGTGACCTGACCTAATCTGGCTGGTGACCCGAGTCGATGTGGTGACCTGAGTTGATCTGGCTCGGGACCCGACTTGATCTGGTGACTCGACTCGATCTAGAGACCCCACCCGACCTGAGTTCATCGGGCGATCTGGTGATCTGAGATGATCTAGCTAACTACCTGAGTCGATGTCGTGTCCTGAGTTGATCTGGCGAACCGAGTTGGCCAGGTGATGTGGTGACCCAAGCTGATCTGGCTGGCGACCCGAGTCGGTTAGGTGATTTGGCGACCAGAGCAGATTTGGCTAGTGACCCAAGCTGATCTGGTGACCTGAGTTGATCTAATTGGTGACTCATGTGGTGACCCGAGTTGATCAAGTGACCTGTCCTGATCTAGAGACCCGAGTCGATCCAATAACCTGAGTTGACCCGGCGACCCGAGTCAACTTGACGACCCGAGTCAACCCAGCGACCTGCGTCGACCTAGTGACCCGCGTCGACCCAGTGACTCGCGTCGACCCAGTGACCCGTGTCGACCCAGTGACCCGTGTCAAACTGGCGACCCATGTCGAACCGGTGACTCGTGTTGACCTGACAACCCGCATCGACCTGGTGACCCAAGTCAACCCAAGTCGACTCGAGGCCCGAGTTGATCTGGCAACCCAAGTCGACCCGAGTCGACCCGATAACCTGAGTCAACCGAGTCACCTGAGTTGATCTGGCTGGTGACCCGAGTTGGCCAAGTAATGTGGCGACCTGAGTCAATGTGGTGACCCAAGCTGATCTGGCGACCACAGCTGATCTGGCTGGTGACCCAAGCTGATCTGGCGATCCGAGTTGATCTAGTTGGGGACCAGTGTGGTGACCTGAGTTGATCTCGCTAGCTACCTAACTTGATCTAGTTGGTGACCCGTGTGGTGACCGAGTCGACCCAGTGACCTGAGTCAATCGGTTGACCCAGTGACCTGAGTCAACTGAGTCAACCCGATGACAAGAGTCAATCGAGTCGACATGGTGACCTGAGATGACCGAGTCAGTCAGGTGATTGAGTCGACCCAGTGACCTGAATCGATTGAGTCGACCCGAGTCGACCAGGAGACCTTAGTAGACTAGGTCGACCCGTGTCAACCCAAGTCAACTTGAGGCCTGAGTCGATCCAGCAACCCAAGTCGACTCGGTGACCCGAGTCGACCCAGTGACCCAAGTCGACCTGATGACCTGAGTCAACCGAGTCGACCCGGTGACCCGAGTTGACCGAGTCGACCCAATGACCCGAGTCAATCGAGTCGACCCGAGTCGACCCAGCGACTGGGGTTTCTGTGGTGACCTAATTTATTATGGCAGTTGGAGTTACTCATTGGCGACCAGAGCTGATCTAGCAACCCGAGTTGATCTAGTTGGCGACCTAACCTGATCTAGCTGGCGAACTAATTTTGTCAGGTGATTTGGCGACAAGAGTTGATTTGGCTGGTGACCCAAGCTGATATGGTGACCTGAGTAAATCTAGTTGGGGACCCGTGTGGTGACTTGAGTTGATCTCGCTAGAAACTTGAGTTGATCCAATGACCCCTCCTGATCTAGAGGCCCGAGTCAACCCGAGTTGACCCGGTGACCCGAGTCACTCGAGTCGACCCGAGTCAATCGAGTCGACCCAGTGACTTGAGTCAACCGAGTCGACCCAGTGACCCGAATCAACCGAGTCGGTCAAGTGACTGAGTCGACCCGGTGACCTGAGTCGACTGAGTTGACCCAGTCGACCTGGTGACCTGAGTCGACAGAGTTGACCCAGTGACCTGAGTCAACTGAGTCGACCTGGTGACCCGAGTCAACTAAGTTGACCTAAGTCAGTCAGGTGATTAAGTCGACCCGAGTTGACCAAGTGACCCGAGTCAACCGAATCGACCGAGTGACCTGAGTCAACTGAGTCGACCCGATGACCCGAGTCAACTGAGTCGACCTGAGTCAACCGAGTCGACCGAGTCAACGTGGTGACCCGAGTCAACTGAGTCGGTCAGGTGACTAAGTCGACCCGAGTCAACCAGAGTCGACTGAGTCAACCTAGTGACCTGAATCAATTGAGTCGACCCGGTGACCTGAGTTGACTAGGTCGACCCGTGTCAACCCAAGTCGACTCGAGGCTTGAGTCAATCCAGCAACCCAAGTCGACTCGGTGACCCGAGTCGACCCAGTGACCCGATGACCCGAGTCGACCCGGTGACCCGAGTTGACCGAGTCGACCCAATGACCCGAGTCAACTGAGTCGACCCGGTGACCTGAGTCAACCAAGTCGACCCAGCGACCGGGGTTTTTATGGTGGCCTAATTTATTATGGTAGTCAGAGTTACTCACTGGCGACTAGAGCTGATCTAGCACCCCGAGTTGATCTAGTTAGCGACCTAACCTGATCTGGCTGGTGAACTAATTTTGTCAGGTGATCTGGCGATAAGAGCTGATCTGGTTGGTGACCCAAGCTGATATGGTGACTCGAGTAAATCTAGTTGCCGACCCATGTGGTGACCTGAGTTGATCTCGCTAGCGACTTGAGTTGATCCAATGACCCGTCTCGATCTAGAGGCTCGAGTCGAGCCAGCAACCCAAGTCGAGCTAGCAACCCGAGTCAACCGAGTCGACCTGATGACCTGAGCCAACCGAGTCGACTCGGTGACCCGGTGACCTGAATCAACCGAGTCGACCCGGTGACCAGAGTCGACTAAGTCGACCCAGTCGACCTGAGTCAACCGAGTCGACCCAGTGACCTGAGTCGACCCGATGACCCGAGCCAACCGAGTCGACCTAGTGACCCGGTGACCCGAATCAACCGAGTCGACCCGGTGACTAGAGTTGACTAAGTCGACCCAGTCGACCTGAGTCAACCGAGTCGACCCAGTGACCCGAGTCGACCCGATGACCCGAGCCAACCGAGTCGACCAGTGACCCGGTGACCCGAATCAACCAAGTCGACCCGGTGACCAGAGTCGACTGAGTCGACTCGGTGACCCGAGTCAACCGAGTCGATAGAGTTAACCCAGTGACCCGAGTCAACCGTGTCAACCCAATGACCTGAGTTGACATGGTGACCTGAGTCAACCAAGTTGACCTAAGTCAGTAAGGTGACTGAGTCGACCCGAGTCGACTCGGTGACCTGAGTCAACTGAGTCGACCTGGTGACCTAAGTCAACTAAGTCGACCCGGTGACCTGAGTTGACCCAGTGACATGAGTCAACCGAGTCGACCCGATGACTTGAGTCAACCGAGTCGACCCTGTGACCTGAGTCAACCGAGTCGACCCAGCGACCTGAGTCACTGTGGTGACCCAATTTATTATGGCAGTCGAAGTTACTGGCTGGCGACCCGAGTTGATCTAGTTGGTGACATAAGCTGATCTGGCTGGTGACCTAATTTTGTTAGGTGATCTGGTGACCAGAGCTGATCTAGCTGGTGACCCAAGCTGATCTGGCGACCTGAGTTGATCTAGTTGGCGACCCGTGTGGTGACCTGAGTTGATCTAGTTGGCGACCCGTGTGGTGACCTGAGTTGATCTCGCTAGCGACTTGAGTTGACCAAGTGACTCATCCCGATTTAGAGGCCTAAGTCGATCCGGCAACCCAAGTCAACCCGGTGACTTGAGTCAACCGCGTCGACCGAGTCAACCTAGTGACCCGAGTCGATCGAGTCGACTCGATGACCTGAGTCAACTGAGTTGACCCGATGACCTGAGTCAATTGAGTCGACCTGGTGACCCAAGTCAACCGAGTCGACCTAAGTCGACCCGGTGACTTGAGTCAACCGAGTCAACCCGGTGACCTGAGTCAACTGAGTCGACCGAGTTGACCTAGTGACCTAAGTCAACCAAGTCGACCCAGTGACCCGACTCGACCGAGTCGACCCAGCGACCCGAGTCGCTGTGGTGACCCAATTTATTATGGCAGTCAAAGTTATTGGCTAGCGACCAGAGTTGATCTAGCGACCTGAATTGATCTAGTTGGCAACCTAAGCTGATCTGGTTGTCGACCTAATTTTGTGAGGTGATCTAGTGACCAGAGCTAATTTGGCTGTCGACCTAATTTTGTGAGGTGATCTAGCAACCAGAGCTGATCTGGCTGGTGACCCAATCTGATCTGGCGACTCGAGTTGATCTAGTTGGCGACCTGTGTGGTGACCTGAGTTGATCTCGCTAGCGACTTGTGTTGATCTAGTGACCCATCCTGATCTAGAGGCTTGAGTTGATCCAACAACCCAAGTCGATCCGAGTCGACCGAGTCGACTCGATCATCCGAGTCAACCGAGTTGACCCGGTGACCCGAGTCGACCCGGTGACCTGAGTCAATCGAGTCGACCCGGTGACCTGAGTCAACTGAGTCAACCCAGTGACCTGAGTCAACCGAGTCGACCCGAGTCAACTGAGTTGACGCGGTGACCCGAGTCAACCAAGTCGATCGATTCAACCCGGTGATCCGAGTCGACCTGAGTCGACCGAGTCGGTTAGGTGACTGAGTCGACCCGATGACCTAAGTTGACCGAGTCGACCCAGTGACCTGACTCAATTGAGTCGACCCAGTGACCCGAGTCAACTGAGTCGACCCAATGACTCGAGTCAACCGAGTCGACCTGGTGACCCAAGTCAACTGAGTCGACCGAGTTGACCCGATGACCCGAGTCAACTGAGTCGACCCAGTGACCCAAGTCGCTGTGGTGACCTAATTTATTATGGCAGTTAAAGTTACTAGCTGGCGACCAGAGCTGAGCTGGCAACCTGAATTGATCTAGTGGGTGACCTAAGCTGATCTGGCTAGTGACCTAATTTTGTCAGGTCATCTGGAGACCAGAGCTGATCTGGCTGGTGACCCAAGTTGATTTGGTGACTCAAGTTGATCTAGTTGGCGACCCGTGTGGTGACCTGAGTTGATCTTGCTAGCGATTTGAGTTGATCCAGTGACCCGTCCTGATCCAGAGGCCTGAGTCAATCCGGCAACCCAAGTCGACTCGGTGACCCGAGTCTATCGAGTTGACCGAGTGACCTGAGTCAACCGAGTCGACTCGATGACCCGAGTCAACCGAGTCGACTCGATGACCCGAGTCAACCGAGTCGACTGAGTCGACGTGGTGTCCCGAGTCGGTCAGGTGACCGAGTCGACCCGAGTAAACCAGAGTCGACTGAGTTGACCTAGTGACCTGAATCAATTGAGTCAACCTAGTGACCTGAGTCGACTAGGTCGACCCGTGTCAACCCAAGTCGACTCGAGGCCTAAGTTGATTCGGCAACCCAAGTCGACTCGGTGACCCACGTCGACCGAGTCGACCCAGTGACCCGAGTTGACCCGATGACCCGAGTTGACCCGGTGACCCGAGTTGATCAAGTTGACTGAGTTGACTGAGTCGACCCAGCGACCAGGGTTTTTGTGGTGACCCAATTTATTATGGCAGTCGGAGTTACTCACTGGCGACCAGAGCTAATCTAGCGACCTGAGTTGATCTAATTGGTGACCTAACCTGATCTGGTTGGTGAACTAATTTTGTCAGGTGATCTGGTGACAAGAGCTGATCTGGTTGGTGACCCAAGCTGATATGGCGACCTGAGTAAATCTAGTTGGTGATCCGTGTGGTGACCTGAGTTGATCTCGCTAGCGACTTGAGTTGATCCAGTGACCCATCCCGATCCAGAGGCCCGAGTCGAGCCGGCAACCCAACTCGACCTGAGTCAATCGAGTCGACTCGAGTCCACCGAGTCGACCCAGTGACCCGAGTCAACCTGGTCAACTCGATGACCCGAGCCAACCGAGTCGACCCAGTGACCCGGTGACTCGAATCAACTGAGTCGACCCGGTGACCAGAGTTGACTAAGTCGACCCAGCTGACTTGGTGACCTGAGTCGACAGAGTTGACCTAGTGACCTGAGTCAACCGTGTTGACCTGATGACCTAAGTTGACCTGGTGACCCAAGTCAACCAAGTCTACCTAAGTTAGTAAGGTGACTGAGTTGACCCGAGTCGACCTAGTGACCTGAGTCAACCGAGTCGACCTGGTGACTCGAGTCGACCCAGTGACATGAGTCAACTGAGTCGACCCAATGACCTGAGTCAACTGAGTCAACCGAGTCGACCCTATGACCTGAGTCAACCAAGTTGACCTAGCGACCCGAGTCACTATGGTGACCCAATTTATTATGGCAGTCAAAGTTATTGGCTGGCGACCTGAGTTGATCTAGTTGGTGACATAAGCTGATATGGCGACCAGAGCTGATCTAGCTGGTGACCCAAGCTAATCTGGTGACCCAAGTTGATCTAGTTGGCGACCCATGTGGTGACCTGAGTTGATCTCGCTAGTAACTTGAGTTGACCCGATGATCCATCTTGATCTAGAGGCCCGAGTCGATCCGGCAACCCAAGTCGACCTGGTGACCTGAGTCAACCGCGTCGACCGACTCGACCCAGTGACCTGAGTCAACTAAGTTGACCTGATGACTTGAGTCAACTGAGTTGACCCAATGACCGGAGTCAACTGAGTTGACCCGATGACCTGAGTCAACTGAGTTAACACGATGACTCGAGGCAACCAAGTCGACCCAAGTCGACCGAGTCAGTCAGGTGACTGAGTCGACCTAAGTCGACCTAGTGACCTGAGTCGACCGAGTCAACCCGGTGACTCGAGTCAACAGAGTCGACCGAGTCGACCCAGTGACCCGTGTCAACCGAGTTGACCTGGTGACCCGAGTCGATCGAGTCGACCCAGCGACCTGAGTCACTATGGTGACCTAATTTATTATGGCAGTCAGAGTTACTGGCTGGTGACTAGAGCTGATCTGGTGACCTGAATTGATCTAGTTGGCAACCTAAGCTGATTTGGCTGTCGACCTAATTTTGTGAGGTGATCTGGCGACCAGAGCTGATCTGGCTAGTGACCCAATCTGATTTGGTGACCTGAGTTGATCTAGTTGGTGACCCGTGTGGTGACCTGAGTTGATCTCACTAGCGACTTGTGTTGATCTAGTGACCCATCCCAATCTAGAGGCCTGAGTCGATCCGGCAACCCAAGTCGATTCGAGTTGACTCGGTGACCCGAGTCAACCGAGTCGACCCAGTGACCTGAGTCAATTGAGTCAACCCAGTGACCTGAGTCAACCGAGTCGACCCGATGACCCGAGTCAACCGAGTCAACCCGATGACCCGAGTCAACCGAGTCGACGCAGTGACCTGAGTCAACCAAGTCGATGCGGTGACCCAAGTCAACCGAGTCGACCCGGTGACCTGAGTCAACCGAGTTGACCTGAGTCAACCCGACGACCTGAGTCGACCCGATGACCCGACTCGATCGAGTCGACCTGGTGACCTGACTCGACCGAGTCGACCCAATGACCCGAGTCAACCGAGTCGACCCGGTGACCCGAGTCAACTGAGTCGACCGAGTTCACCCGGTGACCTGAGTCAATTGAGTCGACCCAGTGACCCAAGTTGCTAGTGACCTAATTTTGTTAGGTGATCTGGAGACCAGAGTTGATCTGGTTGGTGACCCAAGCTAATCTGGCGACCAGAGTTGATCTAGTTGGTGACCCGTGTGGTGACCTAAGTTGATCTTGCTAGCAACTTGAGTTGATCCAGTAACCCATCCTGATCCAGAGGCCTGAGTCGATCTGGTAACCCAAGTCGACCTGAGTCGACCTGGTGACCCGACTCAACCGAGTCGACCCGATGACCCGAATCAACCAAGTCGACCTGATGACCCGAGTCAACCAAGTCGACCTTGTGACCCGAGTCAACCAAGTCGACCCGAGTCAGTCAGGTGACTGAGTCAACCCGGTGACCTGAGTCGATTAAGTCAACGGAGTCCACCCAATGACCTGAGTCAACTGAGTCGATCGTGTCAACCCAGTAACCTAAGTCAACCCGGTGAATCGAGTCAACTGAGTCGATCGAGTCGACCTGGTGACCTGAGTCAACTGAGTCGACCTGAGTCGACTGAGTCAACCCAGTTACCTGAGTCACTGTGGTGACCTAATTTATTATGGTAGTCAGAGTTACTGGCTGGTGACCTAAGCTAATCTGGCTGGTGACTTAAGTTTGTCAGGTGATCTAGCGACCAGAGTTGATCTGGTTGGTGACCCAAGCTGATCTGGCGATGTGAGTTGATCTAGTTGGCGACCCGTGTGGTGACCTGAGTTGATCTCGCTAGCGACTTGAGTTGATCCAGTGACCCGTACTGATCCAGAGGCCCGAGTCGATCTGACAACCCAAGTCGACCCGGTGACCCGAGTCAACTTGGTGACTCGAGTCGATCCGATGACCTGAGTCAACTGAGTCATCCCGAGTCGACCGAGTCAGTCAGGTGACTGAGTCGACCCGGTGACCTGAGTCAACCAAGTCGACCTGGTGACCCAAGTCCATCGAGTCGACCGAGTCGACCCAGTGACCTGATTCAACCAAGTCGACCTGGTGACCCGAGTCAACCGAGTCGACCTGGTGACCCGAGTCGCTGTGGTGACCCAATTTATTATGGCAGTCAAAGTTTTTGGCTGGCAACCAGAGCTGATCTGGCGACCTGAGTTGATCTAGTTAGCGACCTAAGCTGATCTAGTTGGCGACCTAAGATGAAATGGTTGGTGACCCAGGCTGATCTAGTTAGTGACCTGATTTTGTCAGGTGATCTAGCGACTAGAGCTGATCTAGCTGGTGACCCAAGCTGATCTAGTGACCCGAGTTGATCTAGTTGGTTACCTGTGTGGTGACCTGAGCTGATCTCGCTAGCAACTTGAGTTGATCTAGTGACCCGTGCAATCTAGAGGCCCGAGTAGATCCGACAACCCAAGTCGACTTGAGTCGACCTGAGTCAACCGAGTCAGCTGAGTCGACCTAAGTCACCCTAGTCGACCCGGTGATCCAAGTCAACTGAGTTGACTCAAGTTGACTGCGTCGACCCGAGTCGACCGGGTCGGTCAGGTGACTGACTCGACCTGAGTCGATTTGGCTACCTGAGTCAACTCGGTGACCCGAGTCGATCGAGTCGACCGAGTCGACCAAGTCCACCCAGTGACCTGAGTCACCTTAGTCGACCGAGCGACCAGAGTCGTTGTAGTGACCTAATTTATTATGGCAGTATGAGTTACCGACTAGCGAGCAGAGTTGATCTAGCCACCCGAGATGATCTAGTTTGCGACCTGAGTTGATCTAGTTGGTGACCCGAGTTGATCTGCCTGTTGACCTAATTTTGTCAAGTGATCTAGCGACCAGAGCTGATCAAGCCGAGCGGAACCGAACCGGTCGAGCTCTCCGGGGAGCGGCGGGGCGGGATCGGCGCCGAGCTCGCTCCCGGGCGGGGTCGAAACTCGCGGAAAAAAAATGAACAAAGGAGGCCCCGTACGAGGATAAGAACGAAAAAACCAGAGTTAAATTAAAAAAAAAAAAAAAAAAAAAAAAAAAATTACTTTCGGGTCATACGTGTAGCCACGCCCAGCTCGCCCGCGGACGGGATCCCCATCGAGCTCGTCGAGCCGAGCGGCGCTCGCGGGCGGGGTCCGATCCGAGCGGAACCGAACCGGTCGAGCTCTCCGGGGAGCGGCGGGGCGGGATCGGCGCCGAGCTCGCTCCCGGGCGGGGTCGAAACTCGCGGAAAAAAAATGAACAAAGGAGGCCCCGTACGAGGATAAGAACGAAAAAACCAGAGTTAAAAAAAAAAAAAAAAAAAAAAAAAAAAAAAAAAAAAAAAACTTTCGGGTCATACGTGTAGCCACGCCCAGCTCGCCCGCGGACGGGATCCCCATCGAGCTCGTCGAGCCGAGCGGCGCTCGCGGGCGGGGTCCGATCGGAGCGGAACCGAACCGGTCGAGCTCTCCGGGGAGCGGCGGGGCGGGATCGGCGCCGAGCTCGCTCCCGGGCGGGGTCGAAACTCGCGGAAAAAAAATGAACAAAGGAGGCTCCGTACGAGGATAAGAACGAAAAAACCAGAGTTAAAAAAAAAAAAAAAAAAAAAAATTACATTCGGGTCATACGTGTAGCCACGCCCAGCTCGCCCGCGGACGGGATCCCCATCGAGCTCGTCGAGCCGAGCGGCGCTCGCGGGCGGGGTCCGATCCGAGCGGAACCGAACCGGTCGAGCTCTCCGGGGAGCGGCGGGGCGGGATCGGCGCCGAGCTCGCTCTCGGGCGGGGTCGAAACTCGCGGAAAAAAAATGAACAAAGGAGGCCCCGTACGAGGATAAGAACGAAAAAACCAGAGTTAAAAAAAAAAAAAAAAAAAAAAAAAAAAAAAAAAAAAAAACTTTCGGGTCATACGTGTAGCCACGCCCAGCTCGCCCGCGGACGGGATCCCCATCGAGCTCGTCGAGCCGAGCGGCGCTCGCGGGCGGGGTCCGATCCGAGCGGAACCGAACCGGTCGAGCTCTCCGGGGAGCGGCGGGGCGGGATCGGCGCCGAGCTCGCTCCGGGGCGGGGTCGAAACTCGCGGAAAAAAAATGAACAAAGGAGGCTCCGTACGAGGATAAGAACGAAAAAACCAGAGTTTTAAAAAAAAAAAAAAAAAAATTACATTCGGGTCATACGTGTAGCCACGCCCAGCTCGCCCGCGGACGGGATCCCCATCGAGCTCGTCGAGCCGAGCGGCGCTCGCGGGCGGGGTCCGATCCGAGCGGAACCGAACCGGTCGAGCTCTCCGGGGAGCGGCGGGGCGGGATCGGCGCCGAGCTCGCTCCCGGGCGGGGTCGAAACTCGCGGAAAAAAAATGAACAAAGGAGGCTCCGTACGAGGATAAGAACGAAAAAACCAGAGTTAAAAAAAAAAAAAAAAAAAAAATTACATTCGGGTCATACGTGTAGCCACGCCCAGCTCGCCCGCGGACGGGATCCCCATCGAGCTCGTCGAGCCGAGCGGCGCTCGCGGGCGGGGTCCGATCCGAGCGGAACCGAACCGGTCGAGCTCTCCGGGGAGCGGCGGGGCGGGATCGGCGCCGAGCTCGCTCCGGGGCGGGGTCGAAACTCGCGGAAAAAAAATGAACAAAGGAGGCTCCGTACGAGGATAAGAACGAAAAAACCAGAGTTAAAAAAAAAAAAAAAAAAAAAAAAAAATACATTCGCGTCATACGTGTAGCCACGCCCAGCTCGCCCGCGGACGGGATCCCCATCGAGCTCGTCGAGCCGAGCGGCGCTCGCGGGCGGGGTCCGATCCGAGCGGAACCGAACCGGTCGAGCTCTCCGGGGAGCGGCGGGGCGGGATCGGCGCCGAGCTCGCTCCCGGGCGGGGTCGAAACTCGCGGAAAAAAAATGAACAAAGGAGGCTCCGTACGAGGATAAGAACGAAAAAACCAGAGTTAAAAAAAAAATTAAAAAAAAAAAATTACATTCGGGTCATACGTGTAGCCACGCCCAGCTCGCCCGCGGACGGGATCCCCATCGAGCTCGTCGAGCCGAGCGGCGCTCGCGGGCGGGGTCCGATCCGAGCGGAACCGAACCGGTCGAGCTCTCCGGGGAGCGGCGGGGCGGGATCGGCGCCGAGCTCGCTCCCGGGCGGGGTCGAAACTCGCGGGAAAAAAATGAACAAAGGAGGCTCCGTACGAGGATAAGAACGAAAAAACCAGAGTTAAAAAAAAAAAAAAAAAAAAAAAAAAAATTACATTCGGGTCATACGTGTAGCCACGCCCAGCTCGCCCGCGGACGGGATCCCCATCGAGCTCGTCGAGCCGAGCGGCGCTCGCGGGCGGGGTCCGATCCGAGCGGAACCGAACCGGTCGAGCTCTCCGGGGAGCGGCGGGGCGGGATCGGCGCCGAGCTCGCTCCCGGGCGGGGTCGAAACTCGCGGAAAAAAAATGAACAAAGGAGGCTCCGTACGAGGATAAGAACGAAAATACCAGAGTTAAAAAAAAAAAAAAAAAAAAAAAAAAAAATTACATTCGGGTCATACGTGTAGCCACGCCCAGCTCGCCCGCGGACGGGATCCCCATCGAGCTCGTCGAGCCGAGCGGCGCTCGCGGGCGGGGTCCGATCCGAGCGGAACCGAACCGGTCGAGCTCTCCGGGGAGCGGCGGGGCGGGATCGGCGCCGAGCTCGCTCCCTGGCAGGGTCGAAACTCGCGGAAAAAAAATGAACAAAGGAGGCTCCGTACGAGGATAAGAACGAAAAAACCAGAGTTTTAAAAAAAAAAAAAAAAAAAAATTACATTCGGGTCATACGTGTAGCCACGCCCAGCTCGCCCGCGGACGGGATCCCCATCGAGCTCGTCGAGCCGAGCGGCGCTCGCGGGCGGGGTCCGATCCGAGCGGAACCGAACCGGTCGAGCTCTCCGGGGAGCGGCGGGGCGGGATCGGCGCCGAGCTCGCTCCCGGGCGGGGTCGAAACTCGCGGGAAAAAAATGAACAAAGGAGGCTCCGTACGAGGATAAGAACGAAAAAACCAGAGTTAAAAAAAAAAAAAAAAAAAAAAAAAAAATTACATTCGGGTCATACGTGTAGCCACGCCCAGCTCGCCCGCGGACGGGATCCCCATCGAGCTCGTCGAGCCGAGCGGCGCTCGCGGGCGGGGTCCGATCCGAGCGGAACCGAACCGGTCGAGCTCTCCGGGGAGCGGCGGGGCGGGATCGGCGCCGAGCTCGCTCCCGGGCGGGGTCGAAACTCGCGGAAAAAAAATGAACAAAGGAGGCTCCGTACGAGGATAAGAACGAAAAAACCAGAGTTAAAAAAAAAAAAAAAAAAAAAAATTACATTCGGGTCATACGTGTAGCCACGCCCAGCTCGCCCGCGGACGGGATCCCCATCGAGCTCGTCGAGCCGAGCGGCGCTCGCGGGCGGGGTCCGATCCGAGCGGA
>BSBK01008551.1:52500-85000 GCA_027943335.1 Chamaecyparis obtusa | reverse complement strand
CTGACCCAGTAATTGTCTTCCATGTCACTACAACGAAACATTTGAACGTCAACCGCTGTCGAACCCTTTCCAACTTGCACCGTCGAGTGACACAAAAGACACTACCATGGGCATGGGCAGCCCCCGCATAGCAAACGGGTGCCCTAATGCGCCCCTCCAATAGAATCAGTGCTAGTGCTCAAATTTTATATCTGAGCTACCAATCCGTCCAAGCACCAGCACTGATTCTCTTGGAGGGCCGCACCTACCCAAACGACTCAGAAGCTATACGCCGGTCCATTCACAAGAACGGAACTATCTCCGGCCAACTCCCTGTGAAGGCCGCATCTCTCCGTTCCACGCATGCAAGAACCAACGCATAGCTAACGAGTACCCGGATAGGATTCGCGGAAAGTACATAGCAAATCGCTTGTACCAAAGCGAACCGAAAGCTAGACGGGGGCTGACCCGAAGATTGCCTTCCATGTCACTGCGACGACACATTCGAACGACAACCGCTGCCGAACACTTTCCGACTTGCACCGTTGAGTGACCCGAAAGACAGGACTTTGGGCAGCCCCCGCATAGCAATCAGGTGGCTTCATGCCCCTCTAATAGAATCAGTGCTAGTGATCCGATTTTAAATCCGACTTACTCATCCGTCCGCGCACAAGCTCTGATTCTATTAGAGGGGCATGGGGGAGCTTCCGCGAACTACTACTCCCCTATATAAGTTATTAGTCCGGGTCTTTCTCTTCCGTAGAAATTTGAGCCGTTGAGAATGGCTCCCAAACAATTCAAATCTTCCAAAAATTCAAGTGAAACGATGAGGAAAAAGCTCACAAAAAAATCAAATCTTCAAAAAATTCAAGTGAAACGAACAGAATAGCTCACAAAAAATTCAGGTCTTCCGAAAAAATCGAAGGGAAACGAAAAGAACAACTAGCAAAACATTCAAATTTTCCAAAACTTCAAGTAAAAGAAAGAACATAGCTCACCAAAAAAATCCATTTCTTCCAAAAACTCAAGTGAATCGAAGAGAGTAGGCTCACAAAAAATTAAAATCTTCCAAAAAAAAATCAAAGGAAACAAAAGAGGAGATCGCAAAAAATTCGAATCTTCCAATGAAACAAAAATGAGAATAGCAAACAAAAAATTCAAATCTTAATGCAGCATGCGACAGAGCAAATCGCTTGTGCCAAGCGACCCGGGAGCTAGACGGGGGCTGACCCAAAAATTGCGTTTCTTGTCAATGCGACGATGCGTTGGAACGACAACCGCTGTCGAACCCTTTCCTACTTGCAACGTCGACTGACACAAAAGACACGATCCTGGACAGGCCCCGCATAGAAAGCGGGTGGCCTAATGCGCCCCTCCAATAGAATCAGCGCTAGTGCTCAGATTTTAAATCCGAGATACCCAGCACTGATTCTCTTGGAGGGGGGCACCTACCCAAACGACTCAAAAGCTATACGCGGCTCCATTCACAAAAACAGAACTATCTCCGGCCAACTCCCTGTGAAGGCCGCATCTCTCCGTTCCGCTCGTGTAAGAGCCAACGCGTAGCTAACGAGTACGTGGATAGGGTTCGCGGAAAGTACATAGCAAATCACTTGTACCAAAGTGACCCGAAAGCTAGACAGGGGCTGACCCGTAGATTGCCTTCCATATCACTGCGACGACGCATTGGAACGACAACCGCTGCCGAACCCTTTCCGACTTGCACCGTCGAGCGACCCGAAAGACAGGACTTTGGGCAGCCCCCGCATAGCAATCAAGTGGCTTCATGCCCCTCTAATAGAATCAGTGCTGGTGATCCCATTTTGAAATCCGACCTACACATCCGTCCGATCACCGGCAATGATTCTATAAGAGGGGTATGGGGGAGCTTCCGCGAACAACACACAACTCCTCCCCTATATAAGTTATTAGTCCGAGTCTTGCTCTTGAGTGGAAATTTAAGCCGAAGAAACTGGCTCCCAAAAAATTCAAATCTTCCAAAAATTCAAGTGAAACGATGACAAAAAGCTCACAAAAAATCAAATCTTCCAAAAATTCAAGTGAAACGAACAGAATAGATCACAAAAAATTCAAGTCTTTCGAAAAAATCTAGGAAAACGAAAAGAATAGCTAGAAAACAAAATTCAAATCTTCCAGAAATTCAAGTAAAACAAAGAACATGGCTCACCAAAATAATTCATCTTCCAAAAATTCGTCATTCTTACCGCAATCCATCATCTTATCCGTCATAACGCGTATCCAACATATCCACGAGGAGGTAACCCAACTCGCTCGCATAGTTCCTCAAGTCAGATAACAATGCATCTAGATGAATCCAAATCGTTTTCGATCGAGACTTAGCAACTAATGTCGCACCCGCCTAGATTGACTTGAGATCCAATCCGCCGACACATATGATAACTAACTGATTCCAATGCAAAGCATCTTGAGCCATTGCGCACTCAAGTATCGGAAGTCGAAGCGACATAGCAAGTAGCTTGTACCAAGTGACCCGGGAGCTAGACGGGGGCTGACCCGAAGATCGCCTTTCTTGTCAATGCGACGATGTGTTGGAACGACAACCGCTGTCGAACCCTTTCCGAAGTGCACCGTCGACTGACCCAAAAGTTACGACCCTGGACAGCCCCCGCATAGCAAGCGGGTGGCCTAATGCGCCCCTCCAATAGAATCAGTGCTAGTGTTCATATTTTAAATCCGAGCTACCAATCCGTCCGAGCACCAGCACTGATTCTCTTGGAGGGGCGCACCTACCCAAACGACTCAAAAGCTATATACGCGGCTCCATTCACAAGAGCAGAACTATTTCCGGCCAACTCCCTGTGAAGGCCGCATCTCTTCGTTCCACGCATGCAAGAGCCAACGCATAGCTAACGAGTACCCGGATAGGGGTTCGCGGAAAGTACATAGCAGATCGCTTGTACCAAAGCAACCCAAAAGCTAGACGGGGGCTGACCCGAAGATCGCCTTCCATGTCACTGCGACGACGCATTGGAACGACAACCGCTGCCGAACCCTTTCCGACTTGCACCGTCGAGCGACCTTCGAAAGACGGGACTTTGAGCAGCCCCCGCATAGCAATCAGGTGGCTTCATGCCCCTCTAATGGAATCAGTGCTGCTGATCGCGTTTTGAAATCTGACCTAATCATCCGTCCGTCTGTCGGATTTCAAAACGGGATCACCAGCACTGATTCTATTAGAGGGGCATGGGGGAGATTCCGCGGACAACACCTCCCCTATATAAGTTATTAGTCCAAGTCTTGCACTTCCGTAGAAATTTGAGCCGACGAGAATATCTCACAAAAATTTCAAATCTTTCAAAAATACGAGTGAAACAAAAAGAATAGATCACAAAAAATTCAGAAATTCCAAAAATTCAATTGAAACGAAGAGAATAGCTCACAAAAAAATCAAGGGAAAAAAAAGAGAATAGCTCACAAATAAAATCAAATCTCCCAAAAATGCAAGTGAAACGAAGAGACTACAATCACAAAAAATGCACAACTTCCAAATATTCAATTGAAACGAAGAGAATAGCTCACAAAAAATGCAAGTCTTACAAAAAAATCAAGGGAAACAAAACAGAATAGCTCACAAAAAATTCAAATCTTCCAAAAAAACCAAGTGAAACAAACAGAATAGCTCACAAAAAATTCAAATCTTGCAAACATTCAAGTGAAAACGAAGAGAATAGCTCACAAAAACATTCAAAACTTCCAAAAATTCAAGTGAAAAGAATAAAATAATAGCCCACAAAAAATTCAAGTCTTCCAAAACAAAAACCAAGGAAAAACGAAGAGAATAGCTCACAAAAAATCCAAAACTTCAAGTCAAAACGAAGAGAATTTTACTACCTCGCAACAAACAAAATTCAAATCTCGCAAAAATTCAAGTGAAACGAAGAGACTTAACTCAAAAAATTCAAATCTTCTTGCGACACTGCAGACCCAAGAGCTAGACGGGGGCTCGCCCACAGATCGACTTCAGTATCACTATGACGACGCGCTGGAACGACTACCGCTGTCGAACCCTTCTCTGACTTCCGCCATCGAGTGACCCAAAAGACACGACCCAAGGGAGCCCACGCATAAAAATTGGGTGGCTTCATGCCCCTCCAATAGAATCTGTGCTGCTGCTCACATTTTTAAATCCGAGCGGCAAATCCGTCCGAGCACCAACACTCATTCACTTGGAGGGGCACCTATCCAAACGACCGAAAAGCTATACGCGGCTCCATTCGCAAGGCACGGAACTGTTTCAGGCCAACTCCCTGTGAAGGCCGCATCTCTGCGTTCCATGCGTGCTAGAGCCAACACATAGCTAACGAGTACCGGGATAGGTGTTCGCGGAAAGTACATAGCAGATCGCTTGTACCAAAGCAACCCAAGAGCTAGACAGGGGCTGACCCGAAGATCGCCTTCCATGTCGCTGCGACGACGCATTGGAACGACAACCGCTGCCGAACCATTTCCGACTTGCGCCGTCGAGCGACCTGAAAGATGAGACTTTGAGCAGCCCACGCATAGCAATCAGGTGGCTTCATGCCCCTATAATGGAATCAGTGCTGCTGATCCCGTTTTGAAATCCGACCTAATCATCCATCCGTCTGTCGGATTTCAAAACGGGATCACCAGCACTGATTCCATTAGAGGGGCATGGGGGAGCTTCCGCGAACAACACCTCCCCTATATAAGTTATTAGTCCAAGTATTGCACTTCCGTAGAAATTTGAGCCGAAGAGAATATCTCACAAAAATTTCAAATCTCTCAAAAATATAAGTGAAACAAAGAAGAATAGATCACAAAAAATTCAAAACTTCCAAAAATTCAATTGAAACGAAGAGAATAGCTCACAAAAAATGCAAGTCTTGCAAAAAAAATTCAAAGGAAAAGAAGAGAATAGCTCACAAAAAAAATCAAATCTCCCAAAAAATGCATCATGCATAACTTCCAAAAATTCAATTGAAACGAAGAGAATAGCTCACAAAAAATGCAAGTCTTCCAAAAAAATCAAAGGGAAATAAAGAGAATAGCTCACAAAAAATTCAAATCTTCCAAAAAACCAAGTGAAACGAAGAGACTACATCACAAAAAATGCATAACTTCCAAAAATTCAATTGAAACGAAGAGAATAGCTCACAAAAAACGCAAGTCTTCCCAAAAAAAAACAAAAAAAAAAAAAACAAAGGGAAACAAAGAGAATAGCTCACAAAAATTCAAATCTTCCAAAAAAAACCAAGTGAAACAAAGAGAATAGCTCACAAAAATTTCAAATCTTGCAAAAATTCAAGTGAAACGAAAGATAATAGCTCACAAAAAAATTCAGAACTTCCAAAAATTCAAGTCTTCCAAAAAAAAATCAAGGAAAAACGAAGACTTAAACTCACGAAAAATTCAAATCTCCTTGCGGCATGCAGACCCAAGAGCTAGACGGGGGCTCGCCCACAAATCGACTTCAGTATCACTATGATGACGCGCTGGAACGACTACCGTTGTCGAACCCTTCTCCGACTTGCGCCATCGAGTGACCCAAAAGAGGCGACCCAGGGGAGCCCCCGCATAGCAATCGGGTGGCTTCATGCCCCTCCAATAAAATCAGGCATGCTACTCACATTTTAAATCCGAGCCGCAAATCCGTCCGAGCACCAGCACTGATTCACTTGGAGGGGCACCCTATCCAAACGACCCAAAAGCTATACGCGGCTCCTTTCGCACGCACAGAACTGTTTCAAGCCGACTCCCTGTGAAGGCCGCATCTCTCCGTTCCACCCATGCAAGAAACAACGCATAGCTAACGAATACCCGGATAGGGTTTCGCGGAAAGTACAAGCAGATCGCTTGTACCAAAGCAACCCAAAAGCTAGACGGGGGCTGACCCGAAGATCGCCTTCCATGTCACAGCGACGACGCATTGGAACGACAACCGCTGTCGAACCCTTCCCGACTTTGCGTCATCGAGCGACCCGAAAGACGGGACTTTGAGCAGCCCCCGCATAGCAATCAGGTGGCTTCATGCCCCTCTAATGGAATCAGTGCTGCTGATCCCGTTTTGAAATCCGACCTAATCATCCGTCCGTCTGTCGGATTTCAAAACGGGATCACCAGCACTGATTCTATTAGAGGGGCATGGGGGAGCTTCCGCGGACAACACCTCCCCTATATAAGTTATTAGTCCAAGTATTGCACTTCCGTAGAAATTTGAGCCGAAGAGAATATCTCACAAAAATTTCAAATCTCTCAAAAATACAAGTGAAACAAAGAACAATAGATCACAAAAAATTCAAAACTTCCAAAAATTCAATTGAAATGAAGAGAATAGCTCACAAAAAATCCAAGTCTTGCAAAAAAAATCAAGGAAAAAGAAGAGAATAGCTCACAAAAAAATCAAATTTCCCAAAAATGCAAGTGAAACGAAGAGACTACATCACCAAAAAATGCATAACTTCCAAAAATTCAATTGAAACGAAGAGAATAGCTCACAAAAAATGCAAGTCTTCCAAAAAAAAATCAAGGGAAACAAAGAGAATAGCTCACAAAAAATTCAAATCTTCGAAAAAACCAAGTGAAACAAAGAAGAATAGCTCACAAAAAATTCAAATCCTGCAAAAATTCAAGTGAAAGGAAGAGAATAGCTCACAAAAAATTCAAAACTTCAAAAAATTCAAGTGAAACGAAGAGAATAGCTCACAAAAAATTCAAAACTTCCAAAAATTCAAGTGAAACGAAGAGAATAGCTCACAAAAAACTTCAAATCTCGCAAAAACTCCAGTGAAACGAAAAAGACTTAACTCACAAAAAATTCAAATCTTCTTGCCGCATGCAGACCCAAATGCTAGACCGGGGCTCGCCCACAGATCGACTTCAGTATCACTAATGACGACGCGCTGGAACAACTACCGTTGTTGAACCCTTCTCCGACTTGCGCCATCGAGTGACCCAGAAGAGACGACCCAGGGGAGCCCCCGCATAGCAATCAGGTGGCTTCATGCCCCTCCAATAAAATCAGGCATGCTACTCACATTTTAAATCCGAGCCGCAAATCCATCCGAGCACCAGCACTGATTCACTTGGAGGGGCACCCTATCCAAACGACCCAAAAGCTATACGCGGCTCCATTCGCACGCACAGAACTGTTTCAGGCCGACTCCCTGTGAAGGCCGCATCTCTTCGTTGCACACATGCAAGAGACAACGCATAGCTAACGAGTACCCGGATAGGGTTTCGCGGAAAGTACATAGCAGATCGCTTGTACCAAAGCAACCCAAAAGCTAGACGGGGGCTGACCCTAAGATCGCCTTACATGTCACAACGACGACGCATTGGAACGACAACCGCTGTCGAACCCTTTCCGACTTGCGCAATCGAGCGACCCGAAAGACGGGACTTTGAGCAGCCCACGCATAGCAATCAGGTGGCTTCATGCCCCTGTAATGGAATCAGTGCTGCTGATCCCATTTTGAAATCTGACCTAATCATCCGTCCGTCTGTCGGATTTCAAAACGGGATCACCAGCACTGATTCTATTAGAGGGGCATGGGGGAGCTTCCGCGGACAACACCTCCCCTATATAAGTTATTAGTCCAAGTATTGCACTTTCGTAGAAATTTGAGCCGAAGAGAATATCTCACAAAAATTTCAAATCTCTCAAAAATACAAGTGAAACAAAGAGAATAGATCACAAAAAATTCAAAACTTCCAAAAATTCAATTGAAATGAAGAGAATAGCTCACAAAAAATCCAAGTCTTGCAAAAAAAAAATCAAGGGAAAAGAAGAGAATAGCTCACAAAAAATGCAAGTCTTCCAAAAAAAAACAAGGGAAACAAAGAAAATAGCTCACAAAAAATTCAAATCTTCCAAAAAACCAAGTGAAACAAAGAAGAATAGCTCACAAAAAATTCAAATCCTGCAAAAATTCAAGTGAAACGAAGAGGATAGCTCACAAAAAACTCAAAACTTCCAAAAATTCAAGTGAAACGAAGAGAATAGCTCACAAAAAATTTAAGTGAAACGAAGAGAATAGCTCACAAAAACTTCAAATCTCGCAAAAACTCCAGTGAAACGAAAAAAAGAAAAAGACTTTAACTCACAAAAAATTCAAATCTTCTTGCGGCATGCAGACCCAAGTGCTAGACGGGGGCTGCACACAGATCGACTTCAGTATCACTAATGACGACGCGCTGGAACGACTACCGTTGTCGAACCCTTCTCCGACTTGCGCCATCGAGTGACCCAAAAGAGACGACCCAGGGGAGCCCCCGCATAGCAATCAGGTGGCTTCATGCCCCTCAAATAAAATCAGGCATGCTCCTCACATTTTAAATCTGAGCCGCAAATCCGTCCGAGCACCAGCACTGATTCGCTTGGAGGGGCACCCTATCCAAACGACCCAAAAGCTATACGCGGCTCCATTCGCACGCACAGAACTATTTCAGGCCGACTCCCTGTGAAGGCCGCATCTCTCCGTTCCACACATGCAAGAGCCAATGCATAGCTAACGAGTACCCGGATAGGGGTTCGCGGAAAGTACATAGCAGATCGCTTGTACCAAGCGACCCAAAAGCTAGACAAGGGCTAACCCGAAGATCGCCTTCCATGTCACTGCGACGACGCATTGGAACGACAACCGCTGTCGAACCCTTTCCGACTTGCGCCGTCGAGCGACTCGAAAGACGGGACTTTGAGCAGCCCCCGCATAGCAATCAGGTGGCTTCATGCCCCTCTAATGGAATCAGTGCTGCTGATCCCGTTTTGAAATCCGACCTGCTCATCCATCCGTCCGTCGGATTTCAAAACGGGATCACTAGCACTGATTCTATTAGAGGGGCATGGGGGAGCTTCCGCGGACAACACCTCCCCTATATAAGTTATTAGTCCAAGTATTGCACTTCCGTAGAAATTTGAGCCGAAGAGAATATCTCACAAAAATTTCAAATCTCTCAAAAATACAAGTGAAACAAAGAAGAATAGATCACAAAAAATTCAAAACTTCTAAAAATTCAATTGAAACGAAGAGAATAGCTCACAAAAAATGCAAGTCTTGCAAAAAAAAATTCAAGGGAAAAGAAGAGAATAGCTCACAAAAAAAATCAAATCTCCCAAAAATGCAAGTGAAACGAAGAGACTACATCACAAAAAATGCATAACTTCCAAAAATTCAATTGAAACGAAGAGAATAGCTCACAAAAAATGCAAGTCTTCCAAAAAAATCAAAGGAAACAAAGAGAATAGCTCACAAAAAATAGCTAGCTTGTGGCCCGGACGATCCGATCTCATGAAAACTGACTACATACCCGTGGCTCGGATCGACAAGCTAGCTCGGATCGGCGATCTGAGCTCATTCCATCATGCATTCCCGTCTTCTACTCCATAAATGACTCACCTCTTTGTATTCACTTGAGAACTAAACATCCTTTAGTTCAGCTCGAATCACAACGTGCACTAGAATCCGTTCCAGCTCGGGTCTCATCTCAAAGATCCTTGCATTCACCAACAACACCTCCCCTATATAAGTTATTAGTCCAAGTCTTGCTCTTCCGTAGAAATTTGAGGCGAAGAGAACAACTCGCAACAAATCCAAATCTTCCAAAAAATCAAGGGAAATGGGGAGAATAGCTCACAAATAATTCAAATCTTCAAAAAAATCAAGTGAAACGAGGAGAATAGCTCACAAAAAATTCAAATCTTCCAAATATCAAACCCAAAAGCTTCGCACACATTACAAATCAAACAGCTTGTACCGAGCGACCCAAACGCTAGACAAGGGCTCACCCTTAATAAGAGAATCAGTGTTTGACTTGTGGGCCGGGCGAGCCGATCTCATGAAAACTGCCTACATACCCGTGGCTCAGATCAGCGAGCTGACTCGGATCGTCGATCTGAGCTCATTCCATCATGCATTCCCGTGTTCTACTCCATAAAACGACTCACCTCTTTGTATTCACTTGAGAACTGAACATCCTTTAGCTCAGCTTGAATCACAACGCGCACTAGAATCCGTTCCAGCTCGGGTCTCATCTCAAAGATCCTTTCATTCACCAACAACACCTCCCCTATATAAGTTATTAGTCCAAGTCTTGCTCTTCCGTAGAAATTTGAGGCGAAGAGAACAACTCTCAAAAATTCCAATTCTTCCAAAAAAATCAAGGGAAACGGGGAGAATAGCTCACAAATAATTCAAATCTTCAAAAATATCAAAATATCAAGTGAAACGAGGAGAATAGCTCACAAAAATTTAAATCTTCCAAATATCAACCCAAAAGCTTTGCACACATTACAAATCGAACAGCTTGTACCGAGCGACCCAAACGCTAGACAAGGGCTCACCCTTAATAAGAGAATCGATGTTTGACTTGTGGGCCGGGCGAGCCGATCTCATGAAAACTACCTACATACCCATGGCTCGGATCAGCGAGCTGGCTCGGATCGACGAGATAGCTCGGATCGACGATCTGAGATCATTCCATCATGCATTCCCATGTTCTACTCCATAGAATGACTCACCTCTTTGTATTCACTTGAGAACTGAACATCCTTTAGCTCAGCTCGAATCACAAACGCGTACTAGAATCCGTTCCAGCTCGGATCTCATCTCAATGATTCTTACATTCACCAACAACACCTCCCCTATATAAGTTATTAGTCCGAGTCTTGCTCCCCCGTAGAAATGCTCGCCAACGCCGAAAGGTCACAAAAAATTTAAATCTCATAAATGACTCAGCTCGACGGGCTGGCTCGGATCGTACATACCCGTGGCTCGGATCGACGAGCTAGCTCGGATCGGCGATCTGAGCTCATTCCATCATGCATTCCCATGTTCTACTCCATAGAATGAGTCACCTCTTTGTATTCACTTGAGAACTGAACATCCTTAGCTCAGCTCGAATCATAACGCCGCACTAGAATCCGTTCCAGCTCGGGTCTCATCTCAGTGATCCTTACATTCACCAACAACACCTCCCCTATATAAGTTATTAGTCCGAGTCTTACTCCCCCGTAGAAATGCTCGCCAACGCCGAAAGGTCACAAAAAATTTAAATCTTGTAAAAGACTCAGCTCGACGGGCTGGCTCGGATCGCCGAGCTGGCTCGGATCGCCGAGCTGGCTCGGATCGCCGAGCTGGCTCGGATCGCCGAGCTGGCTCGGATCGCCGAGTTGAGCTCAATCCATCATGCATTCCCGTGTTCTACTCCATGGAATAACTCGCCTATTTGTAATCACTTGAGAATTCAACATCCTTTAGCTCAACTCGAATCACAACGCGCACTAGAATCCGTTCCAGCTCGGGTCTCATCTCAAAGATCCTTCCATCCACCAACACCACCTCCCCTATAAAAGTTATTAGTCCAAGTCTTGCTCCCCCGTAGAAATGCTCGCCGACACGGATAGGTCACGAAAACTTTAAATCTCGTAAAAGACTCAGCTCGACAAGCTAGCTCGAATCCGTGAGCTGGCTCGGATCGACGAGCTGAGCTCAATCCATCATGCATTCCCGTGTTCTACTCCATAGAACAACTCACCTATTTGTATTCACTTGAGAACTCAACATCCTTTAGCTCAGCTCGAATCACAATGGGCACTAGAATCCATTCCATCTCGAGTCTCATCTCAAAGATCCTTACATCCACCAACAACACCTCCCCTATATAAGTTATTAGTCCGAGTCTTGCTCCCACGTAGAAATGCTTGCCGACGCCGATAAGTCACAAAAACTTAAAATCTCGTAAAAGGCTCGGATCGCCAAGCGAGCTGGCTCGGATCACCGAGCGAGCTGACTCGAATCGGCGAGCTGGCACGGTTTGCCGAGCGAGCCGGCTCGGTTTTCCAAGCTGGCTGGCTCGGATCGCCGAGCCGGCTCGGCTCAAATCGGATCGGATCCATCATGCATTCCCGTGTTCTACTCCATAAAACAACTTGCCTATTTGTATTCCTTTGAGAACTCAATATCCTTTAGCTTAGCTCTAATCACAATGCGCACTAGAATTTGTTCCAGCTTGGGTCTCATCTCAAAAATCCTCACATCCACCAACAACACCTCCCCTACGAGGATAAGTTATTAGTCCGAGTCTTTCTCCCCCATACAAATGCTTGCCGACGTCGATAGGTCGCAAAAAATTTAAATCTCGTAAAAGGCTCAACTTGACGAGCTGGCTCGGATCGTCGAGCTGGCTCAGATCGACAAGCTGGATCGGATCAACGAGCTGGCTCGGATCCGCGAGATGAGCTCAATCCATCATGCATTCCTGAGTTCTACTCCATAGAACAACTCGCCTATTCATATTCACTTGAGAACTCAACATCCTTAAGCTCAGCTCGAATCGTCTATGCACGAACCCATGCATAGCATTCAGGTATCAAATGGCATATCCAAAAATATCCGTAGAGAGCTAGCAAATCAATCATAGGCAGCATTGGCATAGATCGAGGTGAACATCATTTGATGCGATTTGACTAGTTACCATTGGGATGCCTTCGTGGCAATAGGGCCGACTTGAAACAAACCAACACAGCTTGATGTGATAGGGGTCATTTCATAATGACTGTTGGATGACTTTGTGGTGGTATGGCTAACTTACAATGGATGGGTGTAGTGTTGATGTGACAAGATCACCTCATACTAGAAATAGAGCTAACACGTCGACTGACTTGAACTGACATGTAAGGGACTCGATCCGAGGTGTAACAAAGGAGTTGTTTGGTGCACTCAGGAGTAGGGTCATGTCAGGGACTTGATTCGAGGAGCATTCATGGGGTTGTGCGACAAGTTGTTAATAGTTTTGGCCTGGGTAAGGTTTAGAGTCAAGTCGAGGTGTCATTCGAGCTGCATGAAGTAGCATGGACTGCTTTGTGCAGAGTGGCATTGGATCTTGTTGGGGACTCGATCCGAGGTGAAATCAACTAGGTATTGGAATGGGAAGTTGGGGACTTTTCCATGGGAGACTTGGAACATGTGCGAGATGGTGGCGTAATGAGCTAGTTCAGAACTATGTTGGACTATGAGATGCATTGGTTGCATGTACGTAGGAGGTCTTCATGACATTGGCTCGTGCAAGCCACAAGTCCTAATCTGGATGCAAGTTCACATCTTGAGGACAACTCATTAGTGGAGAAGTTCTCAAACTCAATTCTTGAGAGGTGTCTTGCTAGCTCAAATCGGTGAGTTGGCTCAGATCGGCTAGCTCAATCAGATTGGCGAGCTGGCTCCGATTGACGAGTTGGGCTCATCTCAGAGGTCGTTACATCCGTAAACAATACCTATCCCGTTATGACCCTAGAGATCTGGGTTACTTTGCCGACTCTAGTGATCCGGTGATCCAAGTCAATCCGGCGAATTGAGTCGATCCGGTGACCCGAGTTGTTCTGGTGATCTAAATTACTTATGTGACTGGAGTAATTCAAGTTGGGGGACTTGACAACTTGGCATGCTGAGCCGAATTCATTGATGAGTTGGCATACTCGTCAGCATAGGTATAGGAATGGGAAGTCATGGACTTTTCCATGAGAGACTTGGAATGAGTTAGCCTAGCTCACTTGTGAGTGGGGTCAAAAGTCACATTTGTTGACCTGAGTTGATCTCGCGACCTGAGCTGATTTGGCTGGCGGCCTGAGTTGGTGTGGTGACCCAAGTTGATCTGGCTAGCGACCTGAGTTGATCCAGCGATCCGACTTCATCCGTCGACCTGACCGAGTTGGTCAGGTGATCTGGTGACCCGACCTGACCTGGTTGGTGAGTCGAGTTGATGTGGCGACCCGAGTTGATCTGGCTGGCGACCCAAAATGATCCCGTGACCTGACCCGATCTGAAGACCTGACCCGACCCAACCCGAGTTGGTCTGGCAATCTGGTGACCCGAGTTGTTCTGGTTGGCGACTCGAGTCGATATGTTGACCCAAGTTGATCCGGTGACCCGACCCAATCCGGAGACCTGACCCGACCAAACTTGACCTAACTTTAGTTAGTCAGGTGATTTGGCGACCCAATATGATCTATATGGATACCTGAGTCGATGTAGGGACCCGAGTAGATTTGGCTGGCGGCCCGAGTCGATCTGACAACCCGTCCTAATCTGGAGACCCGAGTCGATCCGACGACTCGAGTTGATTCGGCAACCCGAGTGGATTTGACGACCTGTGTCGATCTGGTGACCCGAGTTGTTCTGGCGATCTGAGTTACTTATGCAACTCGAGTGATCTGAGCTGGTGGACTTGACAGCTTGGCATATTGGATCGAGGTGATCCAAGATTGAATGAGTTAGCACAGATCGAGGTGAACATCATTTGATGTGATTTAACTTGCGATCTGACTGGTTATCATTGGGATGCCTTCGTGGCAATAGGGCCGACTTGAAATAGAGATCTGAGTCGATCTGACGACTCCAGTGATTCGAGTCGATCTGGCAAGTCTAGCGATCCAAGTTGGCTAGGCAACTTCGTCAATCTAAGTTAGTCAGGTGATCTTGCGACCTGAGTTGATCTGGATGGTGACCCGAGTTGATCCGACTGGCAACCCAAGTTGTTTTGGGGACTCGAGTCGATCCAGAAACCCGAGTTGACTCGGCGATGCGAGTCGATCCAATGATCCGAATTACTTATGCGACTGGAGTAATTCAAGTTGGGGGACTTGACAGCTTGGCATGCTAAGGCGACTTCATTGATGAGTTGGCATACTTGTCAGCATTACTATTGTGCATATTAGATTGAGGTGATCCAAGTTTGAATGAGTTGGCATGGATCGAGGTGGACATCATTTGATGCAGTCTGACTAGTTATTGTTAGACGCAGTGTTGAAATGACCCGGGGTCATTTCATATAACCGCTGGGAGGCTTTCGTGGTAGTAGGGCAAGACCTGCGATGAGAACTTAACAAGGTCGCTGGCGGGGTCGAAACTCGTAGGAAAAAATGGATAAAGGAGGCTCTATACAAGGAAAAGAACAAAATTTTCAAGTTATAAAAAACTTAAATCACTAGAGCCATCCATGGAGTCACGCCTAGCTCGTTGGCGACGGGATCCCGGTGAGCTCGCTCACGAGCAAGATCTCGGACAGGATCCGGTCGAGCTCGTTGGCGATCCTCAGGGCGGGGTCAAAAGTCCTAAAAAAATAGACAAAGGAGGCTTCGTACAATGAAAAGAATGAAAAAACTAGAGTTGAAAAAGAAAACCACTCGTGCCATTCATGGAGTCACACCCAACTTAGTGACCCAAATTGATCGGGTGACCCGACCTAACCCGAGTTGGTTAGGTGATGTGGTGACCCGAGCTGATCTGGCTGACGACCCGAGTCGATGTGGCGACCTGAGTTGATCTGGTTGGCGACAAGAATTGATCTGGCAACCCGACCCGATCTAGAGAACTGACCCAACCCGATCTAGAGACCTGACCCAACCCGACCCGACCCAACTTGGCCTGGCAATCTGGTGACCCGAGTTGATCTGGTTGGTGACCCGAGTCAATTTGTTGACCTGAGTTGATCAGGCTGGCATACTTAGTTGACTTCATTGATGAGTTTGCATACTCGTTAGTATTACTATTATGCATATTAGATTGAGGCGATCCAAGTTTGAATGAGTTAGCCTAGCTCGCTTGCGAGTGGGGTCAAAACTCAAATTTGTTAACCCGAGTTGATCTGGCTGGTGACCCGAGTTGATTTGGTGACCCGAGCTGATTTGGCTGGCGACCTAAGTCGATGTGATGATCTGAGTTGATCTGGCTGGCGACCTGAGTTGATCTGGCGATCTGACTTCATCCGTCGACCTGACTCGAGTTGGTCAGGTGATCTAATGACCTGAGCTGATCTGGTTGGCGAGTCGAGTCGAGTCGATGTAGCAACTCGAGTTGATCTGGCTGGCGAGCTGAAATGATCCCGCGACTTGACCCAATCTGGAGACCTTACCCGACCTGACCTGAGTTGGTCTGGCGACCCAAGTTGATCTGGTTGGTGACTCGAGTCGATGTGTTGACCCGAGTTGATCTGGCTGGAGACCCAATTTGATCTGGTGACCCGACTCGATCCAGAGACCCGACCTAACCTAAGTTAGTCAGGTGATTTGGTGACCTGATTTGATCTATCTGGATACCCGAATCGATCCGATGAACCGAGTCGATCGGACGACCCATCCTGATCTGGAGACCTGAGTCGATCCGGTGACCTGCGTCAATACGGTGACCCGAGTCGATTCGAGGACTCGAGTCGATCCGGTGACCCGAGTCGATCTGGCGACCCGAGTCGATCTGATGACTCGAGTTAATTAGGTGACCCAAGTTGTTTTGGCAATACGAGTTACTTATGCGACTCGAGTGATCCGAGCTAGCAAACTAGACAGCTTGGCATATTGGAATGTGTTAACAACATAAGCTGATGTGTTGACCCGAGTTGATCATGTTAGTGACCCGAGTTGATCTAATTAGCGACCTGAGTTGATCCGGTGACCCGACCTGATCAGGAGACCTAACCCAACCTGACCTAAGTTAGTTAGGTGATTTGGTGACCCGAGCTGATCTATCTGGATACTCGAGTTGATGTGGCAACCTAAGTTGATCTGGCTGGTGACCCGAATTAATCTGGTGACCCGACCTGACCTGAGTTGGTTAGGTGATGTGGCAACCTGAGCTGATCTAGGTGATGACCCAAGTCGATGTGGTGACTTGAGTTAATCTAGCTAGCAACCCGAGTTGATCCAGCGACCTATCGCGATCTAGAGACCCGAGTCAAGCCGGCAACCCGAGTCGACCTAACGACCTGAGTGATCTAAGTTTATTATGGTAGTTGGAGTTACTTATGCGACTCGACTGATCTAAGTTGGAGGACTTGACAACTTGGCATACTGAGATGACTTCATTGATGAGTTTGCATACTCATCAGCATTACTATTGTGCATATTGGATGTGGTGACCTGAGTTGATCTGGCTAGGGACCTGATCTGGCTGGTGACCTAAGTCGATGTGGTGACCTAAGTTGATCTAGCTCAGGACCCGACTTGATCTGGTGACCCGACTTGATCTAGAGACCCCACCTGAGTTGAGTTCATCGAGCGATCTAGGGATCCAAGATGATCTAGCTGACTACCTGAGTCGATGTGGTGTCCCGAGTCGATCTGGCAACTCGAGTTGATCTGGCTGGCGACCCAAGTTGGCTAGGTGATGTGGCAACCTGAGTCAATGTGGCGATCAAGGCTGATTTGGTTGGCGACCTAAGTTGGTCAGGTGATCTGGTGACCAGAGCTGATCTAGCGACCCGAGTTGATCTAGTTGGCGACCCATGTGATGACCTAAGTTGATTTGGCTAGCGACACGAGTTGATCAAGTGACCCGTCCCGATCCAAAGACCTGAGTCGATTCGGCTATGTCAACCCAGCAACCTGAGTTGACTTGATGACCCGAGTCGACCCCGTGACCTGAGTCGACCTAGTGACCCGAGTCACTATGGTGACCTAATTTATTATGGCTATCTGAGTTACTTATGCGACTCGAGTGATCTAAGTTGGGGGACTTGACATACTGAGATGACTTCATTGATGTGTTTGCATACTCATCAACATTACTATTGTGCATATTAGATTTATGCGATCCAAGTTTAAATGAGTTGGCCTAGCTTGATCGTGAGCGAGGTCAAAAGTTGTAAAAAAAATAGACAAAGGAGGCTCCCTACGACAAAAAGAATGAAAAAACCAGAGTTAAAAAAAAATCACTCAGGCCATACATGGAGTCACGCCCTTCTTATTGTCGAGCTAGAAGCGGAGACTTGACTATGATAATACTTGAAGAGGAGTATGGGTCAATCATTCAAAAAGTGGACAGACTCACTGGAGATCTAAGTAGGTCAGGCTATCTAGTGACCTGACCTAATCTGGCTGGTGACCCGAGTCGATGTGGTGACCTGAGTTGATCTGGCTCGGGACCCGACTTGATCTGGTGACTCGACTCGATCTAGAGACCCCACCCGACCTGAGTTCATCGGGCGATCTGGTGATCTGAGATGATCTAGCTAACTACCTGAGTCGATGTCGTGTCCTGAGTTGATCTGGCGAACCGAGTTGGCCAGGTGATGTGGTGACCCAAGCTGATCTGGCTGGCGACCCGAGTCGGTTAGGTGATTTGGCGACCAGAGCAGATTTGGCTAGTGACCCAAGCTGATCTGGTGACCTGAGTTGATCTAATTGGTGACTCATGTGGTGACCCGAGTTGATCAAGTGACCTGTCCTGATCTAGAGACCCGAGTCGATCCAATAACCTGAGTTGACCCGGCGACCCGAGTCAACTTGACGACCCGAGTCAACCCAGCGACCTGCGTCGACCTAGTGACCCGCGTCGACCCAGTGACTCGCGTCGACCCAGTGACCCGTGTCGACCCAGTGACCCGTGTCAAACTGGCGACCCATGTCGAACCGGTGACTCGTGTTGACCTGACAACCCGCATCGACCTGGTGACCCAAGTCAACCCAAGTCGACTCGAGGCCCGAGTTGATCTGGCAACCCAAGTCGACCCGAGTCGACCCGATAACCTGAGTCAACCGAGTCACCTGAGTTGATCTGGCTGGTGACCCGAGTTGGCCAAGTAATGTGGCGACCTGAGTCAATGTGGTGACCCAAGCTGATCTGGCGACCACAGCTGATCTGGCTGGTGACCCAAGCTGATCTGGCGATCCGAGTTGATCTAGTTGGGGACCAGTGTGGTGACCTGAGTTGATCTCGCTAGCTACCTAACTTGATCTAGTTGGTGACCCGTGTGGTGACCGAGTCGACCCAGTGACCTGAGTCAATCGGTTGACCCAGTGACCTGAGTCAACTGAGTCAACCCGATGACAAGAGTCAATCGAGTCGACATGGTGACCTGAGATGACCGAGTCAGTCAGGTGATTGAGTCGACCCAGTGACCTGAATCGATTGAGTCGACCCGAGTCGACCAGGAGACCTTAGTAGACTAGGTCGACCCGTGTCAACCCAAGTCAACTTGAGGCCTGAGTCGATCCAGCAACCCAAGTCGACTCGGTGACCCGAGTCGACCCAGTGACCCAAGTCGACCTGATGACCTGAGTCAACCGAGTCGACCCGGTGACCCGAGTTGACCGAGTCGACCCAATGACCCGAGTCAATCGAGTCGACCCGAGTCGACCCAGCGACTGGGGTTTCTGTGGTGACCTAATTTATTATGGCAGTTGGAGTTACTCATTGGCGACCAGAGCTGATCTAGCAACCCGAGTTGATCTAGTTGGCGACCTAACCTGATCTAGCTGGCGAACTAATTTTGTCAGGTGATTTGGCGACAAGAGTTGATTTGGCTGGTGACCCAAGCTGATATGGTGACCTGAGTAAATCTAGTTGGGGACCCGTGTGGTGACTTGAGTTGATCTCGCTAGAAACTTGAGTTGATCCAATGACCCCTCCTGATCTAGAGGCCCGAGTCAACCCGAGTTGACCCGGTGACCCGAGTCACTCGAGTCGACCCGAGTCAATCGAGTCGACCCAGTGACTTGAGTCAACCGAGTCGACCCAGTGACCCGAATCAACCGAGTCGGTCAAGTGACTGAGTCGACCCGGTGACCTGAGTCGACTGAGTTGACCCAGTCGACCTGGTGACCTGAGTCGACAGAGTTGACCCAGTGACCTGAGTCAACTGAGTCGACCTGGTGACCCGAGTCAACTAAGTCGACCTAAGTCAGTCAGGTGATTAAGTCGACCCGAGTTGACCAAGTGACCCGAGTCAACCGAATCGACCGAGTGACCTGAGTCAACTGAGTCGACCCGATGACCCGAGTCAACTGAGTCGACCTGAGTCAACCGAGTCGACCGAGTCAACGTGGTGACCCGAGTCAACTGAGTCGGTCAGGTGACTAAGTCGACCCGAGTCAACCAGAGTCGACTGAGTCAACCTAGTGACCTGAATCAATTGAGTCGACCCGGTGACCTAGGTTGACTAGGTCGACCCGTGTCAACCCAAGTCGACTCGAGGCTTGAGTCAATCCAGCAACCCAAGTCGACTCGGTGACCCGAGTCGACCCAGTGACCCGATGACCCGAGTCGACCCGGTGACCCGAGTTGACCGAGTCGACCCAATGACCCGAGTCAACTGAGTCGACCCGGTGACCTGAGTCAACCAAGTCGACCCAGCGACCGGGGTTTTTATGGTGGCCTAATTTATTATGGTAGTCAGAGTTACTCACTGGCGACTAGAGCTGATCTAGCACCCCGAGTTGATCTAGTTAGCGACCTAACCTGATCTGGCTGGTGAACTAATTTTGTCAGGTGATCTGGCGATAAGAGCTGATCTGGTTGGTGACCCAAGCGATATGGTGACTCGAGTAAATCTAGTTGCCGACCCATGTGGTGACCTGAGTTGATCTCGCTAGCGACTTGAGTTGATCCAATGACCCGTCTCGATCTAGAGGCTCGAGTCGAGCCAGCAACCCAAGTCGAGCTAGCAACCCGAGTCAACCGAGTCGACCTGATGACCTGAGCCAACCGAGTCGACTCGGTGACCCGGTGACCTGAATCAACCGAGTCGACCCGGTGACCAGAGTCGACTAAGTCGACCCAGTCGACCTGAGTCAACCGAGTCGACCCAGTGACCTGAGTCGACCCGATGACCCGAGCCAACCGAGTCGACCTAGTGACCCGGTGACCCGAATCAACCGAGTCGACCCGGTGACTAGAGTTGACTAAGTCGACCCAGTCGACCTGAGTCAACCGAGTCGACCCAGTGACCCGAGTCGACCCGATGACCCGAGCCAACCGAGTCGACCAGTGACCCGGTGACCCGAATCAACCAAGTCGACCCGGTGACCAGAGTCGACTGAGTCGACTCGGTGACCCGAGTCAACCGAGTCGATAGAGTTAACCCAGTGACCCGAGTCAACCGTGTCAACCCAATGACCTGAGTTGACATGGTGACCTGAGTCAACCAAGTTGACCTAAGTCAGTAAGGTGACTGAGTCGACCCGAGTCGACTCGGTGACCTGAGTCAACTGAGTCGACCTGGTGACCTAAGTCAACTAAGTCGACCCGGTGACCTGAGTTGACCCAGTGACATGAGTCAACCGAGTCGACCCGATGACTTGAGTCAACCGAGTCGACCCTGTGACCTGAGTCAACCGAGTCGACCCAGCGACCTGAGTCACTGTGGTGACCCAATTTATTATGGCAGTCGAAGTTACTGGCTGGCGACCCGAGTTGATCTAGTTGGTGACATAAGCTGATCTGGCTGGTGACCTAATTTTGTTAGGTGATCTGGTGACCAGAGCTGATCTAGCTGGTGACCCAAGCTGATCTGGCGACCTGAGTTGATCTAGTTGGCGACCCGTGTGGTGACCTGAGTTGATCTAGTTGGCGACCCGTGTGGTGACCTGAGTTGATCTCGCTAGCGACTTGAGTTGACCAAGTGACTCATCCCGATTTAGAGGCCTAAGTCGATCCGGCAACCCAAGTCAACCCGGTGACTTGAGTCAACCGCGTCGACCGAGTCAACCTAGTGACCCGAGTCGATCGAGTCGACTCGATGACCTGAGTCAACTGAGTTGACCCGATGACCTGAGTCAATTGAGTCGACCTGGTGACCCAAGTCAACCGAGTCGACCTAAGTCGACCCGGTGACTTGAGTCAACCGAGTCAACCCGGTGACCTGAGTCAACTGAGTCGACCGAGTTGACCTAGTGACCTAAGTCAACCAAGTCGACCCAGTGACCCGACTCGACCGAGTCGACCCAGCGACCCGAGTCGCTGTGGTGACCCAATTTATTATGGCAGTCAAAGTTATTGGCTAGCGACCAGAGTTGATCTAGCGACCTGAATTGATCTAGTTGGCAACCTAAGCTGATCTGGTTGTCGACCTAATTTTGTGAGGTGATCTAGTGACCAGAGCTAATTTGGCTGTCGACCTAATTTTGTGAGGTGATCTAGCAACCAGAGCTGATCTGGCTGGTGACCCAATCTGATCTGGCGACTCGAGTTGATCTAGTTGGCGACCTGTGTGGTGACCTGAGTTGATCTCGCTAGCGACTTGTGTTGATCTAGTGACCCATCCTGATCTAGAGGCTTGAGTTGATCCAACAACCCAAGTCGATCCGAGTCGACCGAGTCGACTCGATCATCCGAGTCAACCGAGTTGACCCGGTGACCCGAGTCGACCCGGTGACCTGAGTCAATCGAGTCGACCCGGTGACCTGAGTCAACTGAGTCAACCCAGTGACCTGAGTCCGGTGACCTGAGTCAACTGAGTCAACCAGTGACCTGAGTCAACCGAGTCGACCCGAGTCAACTGAGTTGACGCGGTGACCCGAGTCAACCAAGTCGATCGATTCAACCCGGTGATCCGAGTCGACCTGAGTCGACCGAGTCGGTTAGGTGACTGAGTCGACCCGATGACCTAAGTTGACCGAGTCGACCCAGTGACCTGACTCAATTGAGTCGACCCAGTGACCCGAGTCACTGAGTCGACCCAATGACTCGAGTCAACCGAGTCGACCTGGTGACCCAAGTCAACTGAGTCGACCGAGTTGACCCGATGACCCGAGTCAACTGAGTCGACCCAGTGACCCAAGTCGCTGTGGTGACCCTAATTTATTATGGCAGTTAAAGTTACTAGCTGGCGACCAGAGCTGAGCTGGCAACCTGAATTGATCTAGTGGGTGACCTAAGCTGATCTGGCTAGTGACCTAATTTTTGTCAGGTCATCTGGAGACCCAGAGCTGATCTGGCTGGTGACCCAAGTTGATTTGGTGACTCAAGTTGAATCTAGTTGGCGACCCGTGTGGTGACCTGAGTTGATCTTGCTAGCGATTTGAGTTGATCCAGTGACCCGTCCTGATCCAGAGGCCTGAGTCAATCCGGCAACCCAAGTCGACTCGGTGACCCGAGTCTATCGAGTTGACCGAGTGACCTGAGTCAACCGAGTCGACTCGATGACCCGAGTCAACCGAGTCGACTCGATGACCCGAGTCAACCGAGTCGACTGAGTCGACGTGGTGTCCCGAGTCGGTCAGGTGACCGAGTCGACCCGAGTAAACCAGAGTCGACTGAGTTGACCAAGTGACCTGAATCAATTGAGTCAACCTAGTGACCTGAGTCGACTAGGTCGGACCCGTGTCAAACCCAAGTCGACTCGAGGCCTAAGTTGATTCGGCAACCCAAGTCGACTCGGTGACCCACGTCGACCGAGTCGACCCAGTGACCCGAGTTGACCCGATGACCCGAGTTGACCCGGTGACCCGAGTTGATCAAGTTGACTGAGTTGACTGAGTCGACCCCAGCGACCCAGGGTTTTTGTGGTGACCCAATTTATTATGGCAGTCGGAGTTACTCACTGGCGACCAGAGCTAATCTAGCGACCTGAGTTGATCTAATTGGTGACCTAACCTGATCTGGTTGGTGAACTAATTTTGTCAGGTGATCTGGTGACAAGAGCTGATCTGGTTGGTGACCCAAGCTGATATGGCGACCTGAGTAAATCTAGTTGGTGATCCGTGTGGTGACCTGAGTTGATCTCGCTAGCGACTTGAGTTGATCCAGTGACCCATCCCGATCCAGAGGCCCGAGTCGAGCCGGCAACCCAACTCGACCTGAGTCAATCGAGTCGACTCGAGTCCACCGAGTCGACCCAGTGACCCGAGTCAACCTGGTCAACTCGATGACCCGAGCCAACCGAGTCGACCCAGTGACCCGGTGACTCGAATCAACTGAGTCGACCCGGTGACCAGAGTTGACTAAGTCGACCCAGCTGACTTGGTGACCTGAGTCGACAGAGTTGACCTAGTGACCTGAGTCAACCGTGTTGACCTGATGACCTTAGTTGACCTGGTGACCCCAAGTCAACCAAGTCTACCTAAGTTAGTAAGGTGACTGAGTTGACCCGAGTCGACCTAGTGACCTGAGTCAACCGAGTCGACCTGGTGACTCGAGTCGACCCAGTGACATGAGTCAACTGAGTCGACCCAATGACCTGAGTCAACTGAGTCAACCGAGTCGACCCTATGACCTGAGTCAACCAAGTTGACCTAGCGACCCGAGTCACTATGGTGACCCAATTTATTATGGCAGTCAAAGTTATTGGACTGGCGACCTGAGTTGATCTAGTTGGTGACATAAGCTGATATGGCGACCAGAGCTGATCTAGCTGGTGACCCAAGCTAATCTGGTGACCCAAGTTGATCTAGTTGGCGACCCATGTGGTGACCTGAGTTGATCTCGCTAGTAACTTGAGTTGACCCGATGATCCATCTTGATCTAGAGGCCCGAGTCGATCCGGCAACCCAAGTCGACCTGGTGACCTGAGTCAACCGCGTCGACCGACTCGACCCAGTGACCTGAGTCAACTAAGTTGACCTGATGACTTGAGTCAACTGAGTTGACCCAATGACCGGAGTCAACTGAGTTGACCCGATGACCTGAGTCAACTGAGTTAACACGATGACTCGAGGCAACCAAGTCGACCCAAGTCGACCGAGTCAGTCAGGTGACTGAGTCGACCTAAGTCGACCTAGTGACCTGAGTCGACCGAGTCAACCCGGTGACTCGAGTCAACAGAGTCGACCGAGTCGACCCAGTGACCCGTGTCAACCGAGTTGACCTGGTGACCCGAGTCGATCGAGTCGACCCAGCGACCTGAGTCACTATGGTGACCTAATTTATTATGGCAGTCAGAGTTACTGGCTGGTGACTAGAGCTGATCTGGTGACCTGAATTGATCTAGTTGGCAACCTAAGCTGATTTGGCTGTCGACCTAATTTTGTGAGGTGATCTGGCGACCAGAGCTGATCTGGCTAGTGACCCAATCTGATTTGGTGACCTGAGTTGATCTAGTTGGTGACCCGTGTGGTGACCTGAGTTGATCTCACTAGCGACTTGTGTTGATCTAGTGACCCATCCCAATCTAGAGGCCTGAGTCGATCCGGCAACCCAAGTCGATTCGAGTTGACTCGGTGACCCGAGTCAACCGAGTCGACCCAGTGACCTGAGTCAATTGAGTCAACCCAGTGACCTGAGTCAACCGAGTCGACCCGATGACCCGAGTCAACCGAGTCAACCCGATGACCCGAGTCAACCGAGTCGACGCAGTGACCTGAGTCAACCAAGTCGATGCGGTGACCCAAGTCAACCGAGTCGACCCGGTGACCTGAGTCAACCGAGTTGACCTGAGTCAACCCGACGACCTGAGTCGACCCGATGACCCGACTCGATCGAGTCGACCTGGTGACCTGACTCGACCGAGTCGACCCAATGACCCGAGTCAACCGAGTCGACCCGGTGACCCGAGTCAACTGAGTCGACCGAGTTCACCCGGTGACCTGAGTCAATTGAGTCGACCCAGTGACCCAAGTTGCTAGTGACCTAATTTTGTTAGGTGATCTGGAGACCAGAGTTGATCTGGTTGGTGACCCAAGCTAATCTGGCGACCAGAGTTGATCTAGTTGGTGACCCGTGTGGTGACCTAAGTTGATCTTGCTAGCAACTTGAGTTGATCCAGTAACCCATCCTGATCCAGAGGCCTGAGTCGATCTGGTAACCCAAGTCGACCTGAGTCGACCTGGTGACCCGACTCAACCGAGTCGACCCGATGACCCGAATCAACCAAGTCGACCTGATGACCCGAGTCAACCAAGTCGACCTTGTGACCCGAGTCAACCAAGTCGACCCGAGTCAGTCAGGTGACTGAGTCAACCCGGTGACCTGAGTCGATTAAGTCAACGGAGTCCACCCAATGACCTGAGTCAACTGAGTCGATCGTGTCAACCCAGTAACCTAAGTCAACCCGGTGAATCGAGTCAACTGAGTCGATCGAGTCGACCCGGTGACCTGAGTCAACTGAGTCGACCTGAGTCGACTGAGTCAACCCAGTTACCTGAGTCACTGTGGTGACCTAATTTATTATGGTAGTCAGAGTTACTGGCTGGTGACCTAAGCTAATCTGGCTGGTGACTTAAGTTTGTCAGGTGATCTAGCGACCAGAGTTGATCTGGTTGGTGACCCAAGCTGATCTGGCGATGTGAGTTGATCTAGTTGGCGACCCGTGTGGTGACCTGAGTTGATCTCGCTAGCGACTTGAGTTGATCTAGTGACCCGTACTGATCCAGAGGCCCGAGTCGATCTGACAACCCAAGTCGACCCGGTGACCCGAGTCAACTTGGTGACTCGAGTCGATCCGATGACCTGAGTCAACTGAGTCATCCCGAGTCGACCGAGTCAGTCAGGTGACTGAGTCGACCCGGTGACCTGAGTCAACCAAGTCGACCTGGTGACCCAAGTCCATCGAGTCGACCGAGTCGACCCAGTGACCTGATTCAACCAAGTCGACCTGGTGACCCGAGTCAACCGAGTCGACCTGGTGACCCGAGTCGCTGTGGTGACCCAATTTATTATGGCAGTCAAAGTTTTTGGCTGGCAACCAGAGCTGATCTGGCGACCTGAGTTGATCTAGTTAGCGACCTAAGCTGATCTAGTTGGCGACCTAAGATGAAATGGTTGGTGACCCAGGCTGATCTAGTTAGTGACCTGATTTTGTCAGGTGATCTAGCGACTAGAGCTGATCTAGCTGGTGACCCAAGCTGATCTAGTGACCCGAGTTGATCTAGTTGGTTACCTGTGTGGTGACCTGAGCTGATCTCGCTAGCAACTTGAGTTGATCTAGTGACCCGTGCAATCTAGAGGCCCGAGTAGATCCGACAACCCAAGTCGACTTGAGTCGACCTGAGTCAACCGAGTCAGCTGAGTCGACCTAAGTCACCCTAGTCGACCCGGTGATCCAAGTCAACTGAGTTGACTCAAGTTGACTGCGTCGACCCGAGTCGACCGGGTCGGTCAGGTGACTGACTCGACCTGAGTCGATTTGGCTACCTGAGTCAACTCGGTGACCCGAGTCGATCGAGTCGACCGAGTCGACCAAGTCCACCCAGTGACCTGAGTCACCTTAGTCGACCGAGCGACCAGAGTCGTTGTAGTGACCTAATTTATTATGGCAGTATGAGTTACCGACTAGCGAGCAGAGTTGATCTAGCCACCCGAGATGATCTAGTTTGCGACCTGAGTTGATCTAGTTGGTGACCCGAGTTGATCTGCCTGTTGACCTAATTTTGTCAAGTGATCTAGCGACCAGAGCTGATCAAGCCGAGCGGAACCGAACCGGTCGAGCTCTCCGGGGAGCGGCGGGGCGGGATCGGCGCCGAGCTCGCTCCCGGGCGGGGTCGAAACTCGCGGAAAAAAAATGAACAAAGGAGGCCCCGTACGAGGATAAGAACGAAAAAAACCAGAGTTAAATTAAAAAAAAAAAAAAAAAAAAAAAAAAAAATTACTTTCGGGTCATACGTGTAGCCACGCCCAGCTCGCCCGCGGACGGGATCCCCATCGAGCTCGTCGAGCCGAGCGGCGCTCGCGGGCGGGGTCCGATCCGAGCGGAACCGAACCGGTCGAGCTCTCCGGGGAGCGGCGGGGCGGGATCGGCGCCGAGCTCGCTCCGGGGCGGGGTCGAAACTCGCGGAAAAAAAATGAACAAAGGAGGCTCCGTACGAGGATAAGAACGAAAAAACCAGAGTTAAAAAAAAAAAAAAAAAAAAAAAAATACATTCGCGTCATACGTGTAGCCACGCCCAGCTCGCCCGCGGACGGGATCCCCATCGAGCTCGTCGAGCCGAGCGGCGCTCGCGGGCGGGGTCCGATCCGAGCGGAACCGAACCGGTCGAGCTCTCCGGGGAGCGGCGGGGCGGGATCGGCGCCGAGCTCGCTCCCGGGCGGGGTCGAAACTCGCGGAAAAAAAATGAACAAAGGAGGCTCCGTACGAGGATAAGAACGAAAAAACCAGAGTTTAAAAAAAAATTAAAAAAAAAAAATTACATTCGGGTCATACGTGTAGCCACGCCCAGCTCGCCCGCGGACGGGATCCCCATCGAGCTCGTCGAGCCGAGCGGCGCTCGCGGGCGGGGTCCGATCCGAGCGGAACCGAACCGGTCGAGCTCTCCGGGGAGCGGCGAGGCGGGATCGGCGCCGAGCTCGCTCCCGGGCGGGGTCGAAACTCGCGGAAAAAAAATGAACAAAGGAGGCTCCGTACGAGGATAAGAACGAAAAAACCAGAGTTAAAAAAAAAAAAAAAAAAAAAAAAAATTACATTCGGGTCATACGTGTAGCCACGCCCAGCTCGCCCGCGGACGGGATCCCATTCGAGCTCGTCGAGCCGAGCGGCGCTCGCGGGCGGGGTCCGATCCGAGCGGAACCGAACCGGTCGAGCTCTCCGGGGAGCGGCGGGGCAGGATCGGCGCCGAGCTCGCTCCCGGGCGGGGTCGAAACTCGCGGAAAAAAAATGAACAAAGGAGGCTCCGTACGAGGATAAGAACGAAAAAACCAGAGTTAAAAAAAAAAAAAAAAAAAAAAATTACATTCGGGTCATACGTGTAGCCACGCCCAGCTCGCCCGCGGACGGGATCCCCATCGAGCTCGTCGAGCCGAGCGGCGCTCGCGGGCGGGGTCCGATCCGAGCGGAACCGAACCGGTCGAGCTCTCCGGGGAGCGGCGGGGCGGGATCGGCGCCGAGCTCGCTCCCGGGCGGGGTCGAAACTCGCGGAAAAAAAATGAACAAAGGAGGCTCCGTACGAGGATAAGAACGAAAAAACCAGAGTTAAAAAAAAAAAAAAAAAAAAAAAAAAAATACATTCGCGTCATACGTGTAGCCACGCCCAGCTCGCCCGCGGACGGGATCCCCATCGAGCTCGTCGAGCCGAGCGGCGCTCGCGGGCGGGGTCCGATCCGAGCGGAACCGAACCGGTCGAGCTCTCCGGGGAGCGGCGGGGCGGGATCGGCGCCGAGCTCGCTCCCGGGCGGGGTCGAAACTCGCGGAAAAAAAATGAACAAAGGAGGCTCCGTACGAGGATAAGAACGAAAAAACCAGAGTTAAAAAAAAAAAAAAAAAAAAAAAAAAAATTACATTCGGGTCATACGTGTAGCCACGCCCAGCTCGCCCGCGGACGGGATCCCCATCGAGCTCGTCGAGCCGAGCGGCGCTCGCGGGCGGGGTCCGATCCGAGCGGAACCGAACCGGTCGAGCTCTCCGGGGAGCGGCGGGGCGGGATCGGCGCCGAGCTCGCTCCCGGGCGGGTTCGAAACTCGCGGAAAAAAAATGAACAAAGGAGGCCCCGTACGAGGATAAGAACGAAAAAACCAGAGTTAAAAAAAAAAAAAAAAAAAAAAAAAAATTACTTTCGGGTCATACGTGTAGCCACGCCCAGCTCGCCCGCGGACGGGATCCCCATCGAGCTCGTCGAGCCGAGCGGCGCTCGCGGGCGGGGTCCGATCCGAGCGGAACCGAACCGGTCGAGCTCTCCGGGGAGCGGCGGGGCGGGATCGGCGCCGAGCTCGCTCCGGGGCGGGGTCGAAACTCGCGGAAAAAAAATGAACAAAGGAGGCTCCGTACGAGGATAAGAACGAAAAAACCAGAGTTAAAAAAAAAAAAAAAAAAAAAAAAAATACATTCGCGTCATACGTGTAGCCACGCCCAGCTCGCCCGCGGACGGGATCCCCATCGAGCTCGTCGAGCCGAGCGGCGCTCGCGGGCGGGGTCCGATCCGAGCGGAACCGAACCGGTCGAGCTCTCCGGGGAGCGGCGGGGCGGGATCGGCGCCGAGCTCGCTCCCGGGCGGGGTCGAAACTCGCGGAAAAAAAATGAACAAAGGAGGCTCCGTACGAGGATAAGAACGAAAAAACCAGAGTTAAAAAAAAAATTAAAAAAAAAAAATTACATTCGGGTCATACGTGTAGCCACGCCCAGCTCGCCCGCGGACGGGATCCCCATCGAGCTCGTCGAGCCGAGCGGCGCTCGCGGGCGGGGTCCGATCCGAGCGGAACCGAACCGGTCGAGCTCTCCGGGGAGCGGCGAGGCGGGATCGGCGCCGAGCTCGCTCCCGGGCGGGGTCGAAACTCGCGGAAAAAAAATGAACAAAGGAGGCTCCGTACGAGGATAAGAACGAAAAAACCAGAGTTAAAAAAAAAAAAAAAAAAAAAAAAAAATTACATTCGGGTCATACGTGTAGCCACGCCCAGCTCGCCCGCGGACGGGATCCCCATCGAGCTCGTCGAGCCGAGCGGCGCTCGCGGGCGGGGTCCGATCCGAGCGGAACCGAACCGGTCGAGCTCTCCGGGGAGCGGCGGGGCGGGATCGGCGCCGAGCTCGCTCCCGGGCGGGGTCGAAACTCGCGGAAAAAAAATGAACAAAGGAGGCTCCGTACGAGGATAAGAACGAAAAAACCAGAGTTTTAAAAAAAAAAAAAAAAAAAAAATTACATTCGGGTCATACGTGTAGCCACGCCCAGCTCGCCCGCGGACGGGATCCCCATCGAGCTCGTCGAGCCGAGCGGCGCTCGCGGGCGGGGTCCGATCCGAGCGGAACCGAACCGGTCGAGCTCTCCGGGGAGCGGCGGGGCGGGATCGGCGCCGAGCTCGCTCCCGGGCGGGGTCGAAACTCGCGGGAAAAAAATGAACAAAGGAGGCTCCGTACGAGGATAAGAACGAAAAAACCAGAGTTAAAAAAAAAAAAAAAAAAAAAAAAAAAAAATTACATTCGGGTCATACGTGTAGCCACGCCCAGCTCGCCCGCGGACGGGATCCCCATCGAGCTCGTCGAGCCGAGCGGCGCTCGCGGGCGGGGTCCGATCGGAGCGGAACCGAACCGGTCGAGCTCTCCGGGGAGCGGCGGGGCGGGATCGGCGCCGAGCTCGCTCCCGGGCGGGGTCGAAACTCGCGGAAAAAAAATGAACAAAGGAGGCTCCGTACGAGGATAAGAACGAAAAAACCAGAGTTAAAAAAAAAAAAAAAAAAAAAAATTACATTCGGGTCATACGTGTAGCCACGCCCAGCTCGCCCGCGGACGGGATCCCCATCGAGCTCGTCGAGCCGAGCGGCGCTCGCGGGCGGGGTCCGATCCGAGCGGAACCGAACCGGTCGAGCTCTCCGGGGAGCGGCGGGGCGGGATCGGCGCCGAGCTCGCTCTCGGGCGGGGTCGAAACTCGCGGAAAAAAAATGAACAAAGGAGGCCCCGTACGAGGATAAGAACGAAAAAACCAGAGTTAAAAAAAAAAAAAAAAAAAAAAAAAACTTTCGGGTCATACGTGTAGCCACGCCCAGCTCGCCCGCGGACGGGATCCCCATCGAGCTCGTCGAGCCGAGCGGCGCTCGCGGGCGGGGTCCGATCCGAGCGGAACCGAACCGGTCGAGCTCTCCGGGGAGCGGCGGGGCGGGATCGGCGCCGAGCTCGTCCGGGGCGGGGTCGAAACTCGCGGAAAAAAAATGAACAAAGGAGGCTCCGTACGAGGATAAGAACGAAAAAACCAGAGTTTTAAAAAAAAAAAAAAAAAAATTACATTCGGGTCATACGTGTAGCCACGCCCAGCTCGCCCGCGGACGGGATCCCCATCGAGCTCGTCGAGCCGAGCGGCGCTCGCGGGCGGGGTCCGATCCGAGCGGAACCGAACCGGTCGAGCTCTCCGGGGAGCGGCGGGGCGGGATCGGCGCCGAGCTCGCTCCCGGGCGGGGTCGAAACTCGCGGAAAAAAAATGAACAAAGGAGGCTCCGTACGAGGATAAGAACGAAAAAACCAGAGTTAAAAAAAAAAAAAAAAAAAAAATTACATTCGGGTCATACGTGTAGCCACGCCCAGCTCGCCCGCGGACGGGATCCCCATCGAGCTCGTCGAGCCGAGCGGCGCTCGCGGGCGGGGTCCGATCCGAGCGGAACCGAACCGGTCGAGCTCTCCGGGGAGCGGCGGGGCGGGATCGGCGCCGAGCTCGCTCCGGGGCGGGGTCGAAACTCGCGGAAAAAAAATGAACAAAGGAGGCTCCGTACGAGGATAAGAACGAAAAAACCAGAGTTAAAAAAAAAAAAAAAAAAAAAAAAAATACATTCGCGTCATACGTGTAGCCACGCCCAGCTCGCCCGCGGACGGGATCCCCATCGAGCTCGTCGAGCCGAGCGGCGCTCGCGGGCGGGGTCCGATCCGAGCGGAACCGAACCGGTCGAGCTCTCCGGGGAGCGGCGGGGCGGGATCGGCGCCGAGCTCGCTCCCGGGCGGGGTCGAAACTCGCGGAAAAAAAATGAACAAAGGAGGCTCCGTACGAGGATAAGAACGAAAAAACCAGAGTTAAAAAAAAAATTAAAAAAAAAAAATTACATTCGGGTCATACGTGTAGCCACGCCCAGCTCGCCCGCGGACGGGATCCCCATCGAGCTCGTCGAGCCGAGCGGCGCTCGCGGGCGGGGTCCGATCCGAGCGGAACCGAACCGGTCGAGCTCTCCGGGGAGCGGCGGGGCGGGATCGGCGCCGAGCTCGCTCCCGGGCGGGGTCGAAACTCGCGGGAAAAAAATGAACAAAGGAGGCTCCGTACGAGGATAAGAACGAAAAAACCAGAGTTAAAAAAAAAAAAAAAAAAAAAAAAAAATTACATTCTGGTCATACGTGTAGCCACGCCCAGCTCGCCCGCGGACGGGATCCCCATCGAGCTCGTCGAGCCGAGCGGCGCTCGCGGGCGGGGTCCGATCCGAGCGGA
>BSBK01008551.1:10000-42500 GCA_027943335.1 Chamaecyparis obtusa | reverse complement strand
CCGACTTACTCATCCGTCCGCGCACAAGCTCTGATTCTATTAGAGGGGCATGGGGGAGCTTCCGCGAACTACTACTCCCCTATATAAGTTATTAGTCCGGGTCTTTCTCTTCCGTAGAAATTTGAGCCGTTGAGAATGGCTCCCAAACAATTCAAATCTTCCAAAAATTCAAGTGAAACGATGAGGAAAAAGCTCACAAAAAAATCAAATCTTCAAAAAATTCAAGTGAAACGAACAGAATAGCTCACAAAAAATTCAGGTCTTCCGAAAAAATCGAAGGGAAACGAAAAGAACAACTAGCAAAACATTCAAATTTTCCAAAACTTCAAGTAAAAGAAAGAACATAGCTCACCAAAAAAATCCATTTCTTCCAAAAACTCAAGTGAATCGAAGAGAGTAGGCTCACAAAAAATTAAAATCTTCCAAAAAAAAATCAAAGGAAACAAAAGAGGAGATCGCAAAAAATTCGAATCTTCCAATGAAACAAAAATGAGAATAGCAAACAAAAAATTCAAATCTTAATGCAGCATGCGACAGAGCAAATCGCTTGTGCCAAGCGACCCGGGAGCTAGACGGGGGCTGACCCAAAAATTGCGTTTCTTGTCAATGCGACGATGCGTTGGAACGACAACCGCTGTCGAACCCTTTCCTACTTGCAACGTCGACTGACACAAAAGACACGATCCTGGACAGGCCCCGCATAGAAAGCGGGTGGCCTAATGCGCCCCTCCAATAGAATCAGCGCTAGTGCTCAGATTTTAAATCCGAGATACCCAGCACTGATTCTCTTGGAGGGGGGCACCTACCCAAACGACTCAAAAGCTATACGCGGCTCCATTCACAAAAACAGAACTATCTCCGGCCAACTCCCTGTGAAGGCCGCATCTCTCCGTTCCGCTCGTGTAAGAGCCAACGCGTAGCTAACGAGTACGTGGATAGGGTTCGCGGAAAGTACATAGCAAATCACTTGTACCAAAGTGACCCGAAAGCTAGACAGGGGCTGACCCGTAGATTGCCTTCCATATCACTGCGACGACGCATTGGAACGACAACCGCTGCCGAACCCTTTCCGACTTGCACCGTCGAGCGACCCGAAAGACAGGACTTTGGGCAGCCCCCGCATAGCAATCAAGTGGCTTCATGCCCCTCTAATAGAATCAGTGCTGGTGATCCCATTTTGAAATCCGACCTACACATCCGTCCGATCACCGGCAATGATTCTATAAGAGGGGTATGGGGGAGCTTCCGCGAACAACACACAACTCCTCCCCTATATAAGTTATTAGTCCGAGTCTTGCTCTTGAGTGGAAATTTAAGCCGAAGAAACTGGCTCCCAAAAAATTCAAATCTTCCAAAAATTCAAGTGAAACGATGACAAAAAGCTCACAAAAAATCAAATCTTCCAAAAATTCAAGTGAAACGAACAGAATAGATCACAAAAAATTCAAGTCTTTCGAAAAAATCTAGGAAAACGAAAAGAATAGCTAGAAAACAAAATTCAAATCTTCCAGAAATTCAAGTAAAACAAAGAACATGGCTCACCAAAATAATTCATCTTCCAAAAATTCGTCATTCTTACCGCAATCCATCATCTTATCCGTCATAACGCGTATCCAACATATCCACGAGGAGGTAACCCAACTCGCTCGCATAGTTCCTCAAGTCAGATAACAATGCATCTAGATGAATCCAAATCGTTTTCGATCGAGACTTAGCAACTAATGTCGCACCCGCCTAGATTGACTTGAGATCCAATCCGCCGACACATATGATAACTAACTGATTCCAATGCAAAGCATCTTGAGCCATTGCGCACTCAAGTATCGGAAGTCGAAGCGACATAGCAAGTAGCTTGTACCAAGTGACCCGGGAGCTAGACGGGGGCTGACCCGAAGATCGCCTTTCTTGTCAATGCGACGATGTGTTGGAACGACAACCGCTGTCGAACCCTTTCCGAAGTGCACCGTCGACTGACCCAAAAGTTACGACCCTGGACAGCCCCCGCATAGCAAGCGGGTGGCCTAATGCGCCCCTCCAATAGAATCAGTGCTAGTGTTCATATTTTAAATCCGAGCTACCAATCCGTCCGAGCACCAGCACTGATTCTCTTGGAGGGGCGCACCTACCCAAACGACTCAAAAGCTATATACGCGGCTCCATTCACAAGAGCAGAACTATTTCCGGCCAACTCCCTGTGAAGGCCGCATCTCTTCGTTCCACGCATGCAAGAGCCAACGCATAGCTAACGAGTACCCGGATAGGGGTTCGCGGAAAGTACATAGCAGATCGCTTGTACCAAAGCAACCCAAAAGCTAGACGGGGGCTGACCCGAAGATCGCCTTCCATGTCACTGCGACGACGCATTGGAACGACAACCGCTGCCGAACCCTTTCCGACTTGCACCGTCGAGCGACCTTCGAAAGACGGGACTTTGAGCAGCCCCCGCATAGCAATCAGGTGGCTTCATGCCCCTCTAATGGAATCAGTGCTGCTGATCGCGTTTTGAAATCTGACCTAATCATCCGTCCGTCTGTCGGATTTCAAAACGGGATCACCAGCACTGATTCTATTAGAGGGGCATGGGGGAGATTCCGCGGACAACACCTCCCCTATATAAGTTATTAGTCCAAGTCTTGCACTTCCGTAGAAATTTGAGCCGACGAGAATATCTCACAAAAATTTCAAATCTTTCAAAAATACGAGTGAAACAAAAAGAATAGATCACAAAAAATTCAGAAATTCCAAAAATTCAATTGAAACGAAGAGAATAGCTCACAAAAAAATCAAGGGAAAAAAAAGAGAATAGCTCACAAATAAAATCAAATCTCCCAAAAATGCAAGTGAAACGAAGAGACTACAATCACAAAAAATGCACAACTTCCAAATATTCAATTGAAACGAAGAGAATAGCTCACAAAAAATGCAAGTCTTACAAAAAAATCAAGGGAAACAAAACAGAATAGCTCACAAAAAATTCAAATCTTCCAAAAAAACCAAGTGAAACAAACAGAATAGCTCACAAAAAATTCAAATCTTGCAAACATTCAAGTGAAAACGAAGAGAATAGCTCACAAAAACATTCAAAACTTCCAAAAATTCAAGTGAAAAGAATAAAATAATAGCCCACAAAAAATTCAAGTCTTCCAAAACAAAAACCAAGGAAAAACGAAGAGAATAGCTCACAAAAAATCCAAAACTTCAAGTCAAAACGAAGAGAATTTTACTACCTCGCAACAAACAAAATTCAAATCTCGCAAAAATTCAAGTGAAACGAAGAGACTTAACTCAAAAAATTCAAATCTTCTTGCGACATGCAGACCCAAGAGCTAGACGGGGGCTCGCCCACAGATCGACTTCAGTATCACTATGACGACGCGCTGGAACGACTACCGCTGTCGAACCCTTCTCTGACTTCCGCCATCGAGTGACCCAAAAGACACGACCCAAGGGAGCCCACGCATAAAAATTGGGTGGCTTCATGCCCCTCCAATAGAATCTGTGCTGCTGCTCACATTTTTAAATCCGAGCGGCAAATCCGTCCGAGCACCAACACTCATTCACTTGGAGGGGCACCTATCCAAACGACCGAAAAGCTATACGCGGCTCCATTCGCAAGGCACGGAACTGTTTCAGGCCAACTCCCTGTGAAGGCCGCATCTCTGCGTTCCATGCGTGCTAGAGCCAACACATAGCTAACGAGTACCGGGATAGGTGTTCGCGGAAAGTACATAGCAGATCGCTTGTACCAAAGCAACCCAAGAGCTAGACAGGGGCTGACCCGAAGATCGCCTTCCATGTCGCTGCGACGACGCATTGGAACGACAACCGCTGCCGAACCATTTCCGACTTGCGCCGTCGAGCGACCTGAAAGATGAGACTTTGAGCAGCCCACGCATAGCAATCAGGTGGCTTCATGCCCCTATAATGGAATCAGTGCTGCTGATCCCGTTTTGAAATCCGACCTAATCATCCATCCGTCTGTCGGATTTCAAAACGGGATCACCAGCACTGATTCCATTAGAGGGGCATGGGGGAGCTTCCGCGAACAACACCTCCCCTATATAAGTTATTAGTCCAAGTATTGCACTTCCGTAGAAATTTGAGCCGAAGAGAATATCTCACAAAAATTTCAAATCTCTCAAAAATATAAGTGAAACAAAGAAGAATAGATCACAAAAAATTCAAAACTTCCAAAAATTCAATTGAAACGAAGAGAATAGCTCACAAAAAATGCAAGTCTTGCAAAAAAAATTCAAAGGAAAAGAAGAGAATAGCTCACAAAAAAAATCAAATCTCCCAAAAAATGCATCATGCATAACTTCCAAAAATTCAATTGAAACGAAGAGAATAGCTCACAAAAAATGCAAGTCTTCCAAAAAAATCAAAGGGAAATAAAGAGAATAGCTCACAAAAAATTCAAATCTTCCAAAAAACCAAGTGAAACGAAGAGACTACATCACAAAAAATGCATAACTTCCAAAAATTCAATTGAAACGAAGAGAATAGCTCACAAAAAACGCAAGTCTTCCCAAAAAAAAACAAAAAAAAAAAAAACAAAGGGAAACAAAGAGAATAGCTCACAAAAATTCAAATCTTCCAAAAAAAACCAAGTGAAACAAAGAGAATAGCTCACAAAAATTTCAAATCTTGCAAAAATTCAAGTGAAACGAAAGATAATAGCTCACAAAAAAATTCAGAACTTCCAAAAATTCAAGTCTTCCAAAAAAAAATCAAGGAAAAACGAAGACTTAAACTCACGAAAAATTCAAATCTCCTTGCGGCATGCAGACCCAAGAGCTAGACGGGGGCTCGCCCACAAATCGACTTCAGTATCACTATGATGACGCGCTGGAACGACTACCGTTGTCGAACCCTTCTCCGACTTGCGCCATCGAGTGACCCAAAAGAGGCGACCCAGGGGAGCCCCCGCATAGCAATCGGGTGGCTTCATGCCCCTCCAATAAAATCAGGCATGCTACTCACATTTTAAATCCGAGCCGCAAATCCGTCCGAGCACCAGCACTGATTCACTTGGAGGGGCACCCTATCCAAACGACCCAAAAGCTATACGCGGCTCCTTTCGCACGCACAGAACTGTTTCAAGCCGACTCCCTGTGAAGGCCGCATCTCTCCGTTCCACCCATGCAAGAAACAACGCATAGCTAACGAATACCCGGATAGGGTTTCGCGGAAAGTACAAGCAGATCGCTTGTACCAAAGCAACCCAAAAGCTAGACGGGGGCTGACCCGAAGATCGCCTTCCATGTCACAGCGACGACGCATTGGAACGACAACCGCTGTCGAACCCTTCCCGACTTTGCGTCATCGAGCGACCCGAAAGACGGGACTTTGAGCAGCCCCCGCATAGCAATCAGGTGGCTTCATGCCCCTCTAATGGAATCAGTGCTGCTGATCCCGTTTTGAAATCCGACCTAATCATCCGTCCGTCTGTCGGATTTCAAAACGGGATCACCAGCACTGATTCTATTAGAGGGGCATGGGGGAGCTTCCGCGGACAACACCTCCCCTATATAAGTTATTAGTCCAAGTATTGCACTTCCGTAGAAATTTGAGCCGAAGAGAATATCTCACAAAAATTTCAAATCTCTCAAAAATACAAGTGAAACAAAGAACAATAGATCACAAAAAATTCAAAACTTCCAAAAATTCAATTGAAATGAAGAGAATAGCTCACAAAAAATCCAAGTCTTGCAAAAAAAATCAAGGAAAAAGAAGAGAATAGCTCACAAAAAAATCAAATTTCCCAAAAATGCAAGTGAAACGAAGAGACTACATCACCAAAAAATGCATAACTTCCAAAAATTCAATTGAAACGAAGAGAATAGCTCACAAAAAATGCAAGTCTTCCAAAAAAAAATCAAGGGAAACAAAGAGAATAGCTCACAAAAAATTCAAATCTTCGAAAAAACCAAGTGAAACAAAGAAGAATAGCTCACAAAAAATTCAAATCCTGCAAAAATTCAAGTGAAAGGAAGAGAATAGCTCACAAAAAATTCAAAACTTCAAAAAATTCAAGTGAAACGAAGAGAATAGCTCACAAAAAATTCAAAACTTCCAAAAATTCAAGTGAAACGAAGAGAATAGCTCACAAAAAACTTCAAATCTCGCAAAAACTCCAGTGAAACGAAAAAGACTTAACTCACAAAAAATTCAAATCTTCTTGCCGCATGCAGACCCAAATGCTAGACCGGGGCTCGCCCACAGATCGACTTCAGTATCACTAATGACGACGCGCTGGAACAACTACCGTTGTTGAACCCTTCTCCGACTTGCGCCATCGAGTGACCCAGAAGAGACGACCCAGGGGAGCCCCCGCATAGCAATCAGGTGGCTTCATGCCCCTCCAATAAAATCAGGCATGCTACTCACATTTTAAATCCGAGCCGCAAATCCATCCGAGCACCAGCACTGATTCACTTGGAGGGGCACCCTATCCAAACGACCCAAAAGCTATACGCGGCTCCATTCGCACGCACAGAACTGTTTCAGGCCGACTCCCTGTGAAGGCCGCATCTCTTCGTTGCACACATGCAAGAGACAACGCATAGCTAACGAGTACCCGGATAGGGTTTCGCGGAAAGTACATAGCAGATCGCTTGTACCAAAGCAACCCAAAAGCTAGACGGGGGCTGACCCTAAGATCGCCTTACATGTCACAACGACGACGCATTGGAACGACAACCGCTGTCGAACCCTTTCCGACTTGCGCAATCGAGCGACCCGAAAGACGGGACTTTGAGCAGCCCACGCATAGCAATCAGGTGGCTTCATGCCCCTGTAATGGAATCAGTGCTGCTGATCCCATTTTGAAATCTGACCTAATCATCCGTCCGTCTGTCGGATTTCAAAACGGGATCACCAGCACTGATTCTATTAGAGGGGCATGGGGGAGCTTCCGCGGACAACACCTCCCCTATATAAGTTATTAGTCCAAGTATTGCACTTTCGTAGAAATTTGAGCCGAAGAGAATATCTCACAAAAATTTCAAATCTCTCAAAAATACAAGTGAAACAAAGAGAATAGATCACAAAAAATTCAAAACTTCCAAAAATTCAATTGAAATGAAGAGAATAGCTCACAAAAAATCCAAGTCTTGCAAAAAAAAAATCAAGGGAAAAGAAGAGAATAGCTCACAAAAAATGCAAGTCTTCCAAAAAAAAACAAGGGAAACAAAGAAAATAGCTCACAAAAAATTCAAATCTTCCAAAAAACCAAGTGAAACAAAGAAGAATAGCTCACAAAAAATTCAAATCCTGCAAAAATTCAAGTGAAACGAAGAGGATAGCTCACAAAAAACTCAAAACTTCCAAAAATTCAAGTGAAACGAAGAGAATAGCTCACAAAAAATTTAAGTGAAACGAAGAGAATAGCTCACAAAAACTTCAAATCTCGCAAAAACTCCAGTGAAACGAAAAAAAGAAAAAGACTTTAACTCACAAAAAATTCAAATCTTCTTGCGGCATGCAGACCCAAGTGCTAGACGGGGGCTGCACACAGATCGACTTCAGTATCACTAATGACGACGCGCTGGAACGACTACCGTTGTCGAACCCTTCTCCGACTTGCGCCATCGAGTGACCCAAAAGAGACGACCCAGGGGAGCCCCCGCATAGCAATCAGGTGGCTTCATGCCCCTCAAATAAAATCAGGCATGCTCCTCACATTTTAAATCTGAGCCGCAAATCCGTCCGAGCACCAGCACTGATTCGCTTGGAGGGGCACCCTATCCAAACGACCCAAAAGCTATACGCGGCTCCATTCGCACGCACAGAACTATTTCAGGCCGACTCCCTGTGAAGGCCGCATCTCTCCGTTCCACACATGCAAGAGCCAATGCATAGCTAACGAGTACCCGGATAGGGGTTCGCGGAAAGTACATAGCAGATCGCTTGTACCAAGCGACCCAAAAGCTAGACAAGGGCTAACCCGAAGATCGCCTTCCATGTCACTGCGACGACGCATTGGAACGACAACCGCTGTCGAACCCTTTCCGACTTGCGCCGTCGAGCGACTCGAAAGACGGGACTTTGAGCAGCCCCCGCATAGCAATCAGGTGGCTTCATGCCCCTCTAATGGAATCAGTGCTGCTGATCCCGTTTTGAAATCCGACCTGCTCATCCATCCGTCCGTCGGATTTCAAAACGGGATCACTAGCACTGATTCTATTAGAGGGGCATGGGGGAGCTTCCGCGGACAACACCTCCCCTATATAAGTTATTAGTCCAAGTATTGCACTTCCGTAGAAATTTGAGCCGAAGAGAATATCTCACAAAAATTTCAAATCTCTCAAAAATACAAGTGAAACAAAGAAGAATAGATCACAAAAAATTCAAAACTTCTAAAAATTCAATTGAAACGAAGAGAATAGCTCACAAAAAATGCAAGTCTTGCAAAAAAAAATTCAAGGGAAAAGAAGAGAATAGCTCACAAAAAAAATCAAATCTCCCAAAAATGCAAGTGAAACGAAGAGACTACATCACAAAAAATGCATAACTTCCAAAAATTCAATTGAAACGAAGAGAATAGCTCACAAAAAATGCAAGTCTTCCAAAAAAATCAAAGGAAACAAAGAGAATAGCTCACAAAAAATAGCTAGCTTGTGGCCCGGACGATCCGATCTCATGAAAACTGACTACATACCCGTGGCTCGGATCGACAAGCTAGCTCGGATCGGCGATCTGAGCTCATTCCATCATGCATTCCCGTCTTCTACTCCATAAATGACTCACCTCTTTGTATTCACTTGAGAACTAAACATCCTTTAGTTCAGCTCGAATCACAACGTGCACTAGAATCCGTTCCAGCTCGGGTCTCATCTCAAAGATCCTTGCATTCACCAACAACACCTCCCCTATATAAGTTATTAGTCCAAGTCTTGCTCTTCCGTAGAAATTTGAGGCGAAGAGAACAACTCGCAACAAATCCAAATCTTCCAAAAAATCAAGGGAAATGGGGAGAATAGCTCACAAATAATTCAAATCTTCAAAAAAATCAAGTGAAACGAGGAGAATAGCTCACAAAAAATTCAAATCTTCCAAATATCAAACCCAAAAGCTTCGCACACATTACAAATCAAACAGCTTGTACCGAGCGACCCAAACGCTAGACAAGGGCTCACCCTTAATAAGAGAATCAGTGTTTGACTTGTGGGCCGGGCGAGCCGATCTCATGAAAACTGCCTACATACCCGTGGCTCAGATCAGCGAGCTGACTCGGATCGTCGATCTGAGCTCATTCCATCATGCATTCCCGTGTTCTACTCCATAAAACGACTCACCTCTTTGTATTCACTTGAGAACTGAACATCCTTTAGCTCAGCTTGAATCACAACGCGCACTAGAATCCGTTCCAGCTCGGGTCTCATCTCAAAGATCCTTTCATTCACCAACAACACCTCCCCTATATAAGTTATTAGTCCAAGTCTTGCTCTTCCGTAGAAATTTGAGGCGAAGAGAACAACTCTCAAAAATTCCAATTCTTCCAAAAAAATCAAGGGAAACGGGGAGAATAGCTCACAAATAATTCAAATCTTCAAAAATATCAAGTGAAACGAGGAGAATAGCTCACAAAAAATTTAAATCTTCCAAATATCAACCCAAAAGCTTTGCACACATTACAAATCGAACAGCTTGTACCGAGCGACCCAAACGCTAGACAAGGGCTCACCCTTAATAAGAGAATCGATGTTTGACTTGTGGGCCGGGCGAGCCGATCTCATGAAAACTACCTACATACCCATGGCTCGGATCAGCGAGCTGGCTCGGATCGACGAGATAGCTCGGATCGACGATCTGAGATCATTCCATCATGCATTCCCATGTTCTAGTCCATAGAATGACTCACCTCTTTGTATTCACTTGAGAACTGAACATCCTTTAGCTCAGCTCGAATCACAACGCGTACTAGAATCCGTTCCAGCTCGGATCTCATCTCAATGATTCTTACATTCACCAACAACACCTCCCCTATATAAGTTATTAGTCCGAGTCTTGCTCCCCCGTAGAAATGCTCGCCAACGCCGAAAGGTCACAAAAAATTTAAATCTCATAAATGACTCAGCTCGACGGGCTGGCTCGGATCGTACATACCCGTGGCTCGGATCGACGAGCTAGCTCGGATCGGCGATCTGAGCTCATTCCATCATGCATTCCCATGTTCTACTCCATAGAATGAGTCACCTCTTTGTATTCACTTGAGAACTGAACATCCTTTAGCTCAGCTCGAATCATAACGCGCACTAGAATCCGTTCCAGCTCGGGTCTCATCTCAGTGATCCTTACATTCACCAACAACACCTCCCCTATATAAGTTATTAGTCCGAGTCTTACTCCCCCGTAGAAATTCTCGCCAACGCCGAAAGGTCACAAAAAATTTAAATCTTGTAAAAGACTCAGCTCGACGGGCTGGCTCGGATCGCCGAGCTGGCTCGGATCGCCGAGCTGGCTCGGATCGCCGAGCTGGCTCGGATCGCCGAGCTGGCTCGGATCGCCGAGCTGGCTCGGATCGCCGAGTTGAGCTCAATCCATCATGCATTCCCGTGTTCTACTCCATGGAATAACTCGCCTATTTGTAATCACTTGAGAATTCAACATCCTTTAGCTCAACTCGAATCACAACGCGCACTAGAATCCGTTCCAGCTCGGGTCTCATCTCAAAGATCCTTCCATCCACCAACACCACCTCCCCTATATAAGTTATTAGTCCAAGTCTTGCTCCCCCGTAGAAATGCTCGCCGACACGGATAGGTCACGAAAACTTTAAATCTCGTAAAAGACTCAGCTCGACAAGCTAGCTCGAATCCGTGAGCTGGCTCGGATCGACGAGCTGAGCTCAATCCATCATGCATTCCCGTGTTCTACTCCATAGAACAACTCACCTATTTGTATTCACTTGAGAACTCAACATCCTTTAGCTCAGCTCGAATCACAATGGGCACTAGAATCCATTCCATCTCGAGTCTCATCTCAAAGATCCTTACATCCACCAACAACACCTCCCCTATATAAGTTATTAGTCCGAGTCTTGCTCCCACGTAGAAATGCTTGCCGACGCCGATAAGTCACAAAAACTTAAAATCTCGTAAAAGGCTCGGATCGCCAAGCGAGCTGGCTCGGATCACCGAGCGAGCTGACTCGAATCGGCGAGCTGGCACGGTTTGCCGAGCGAGCCGGCTCGGTTTTCCAAGCTGGCTGGCTCGGATCGCCGAGCCGGCTCGGCTCAAATCGGATCGGATCCATCATGCATTCCCGTGTTCTACTCCATAAAACAACTTGCCTATTTGTATTCCTTTGAGAACTCAATATCCTTTAGCTTAGCTCTAATCACAATGCGCACTAGAATTTGTTCCAGCTTGGGTCTCATCTCAAAAATCCTCACATCCACCAACAACACCTCCCCTACGAGGATAAGTTATTAGTCCGAGTCTTTCTCCCCCATACAAATGCTTGCCGACGTCGATAGGTCGCAAAAAATTTAAATCTCGTAAAAGGCTCAACTTGACGAGCTGGCTCGGATCGTCGAGCTGGCTCAGATCGACAAGCTGGATCGGATCAACGAGCTGGCTCGGATCCGCGAGATGAGCTCAATCCATCATGCATTCCTGAGTTCTACTCCATAGAACAACTCGCCTATTCATATTCACTTGAGAACTCAACATCCTTAAGCTCAGCTCGAATCGTCTATGCACGAACCCATGCATAGCATTCAGGTATCAAATGGCATATCCAAAAATATCCGTAGAGAGCTAGCAAATCAATCATAGGCAGCATTGGCATAGATCGAGGTGAACATCATTTGATGCGATTTGACTAGTTACCATTGGGATGCCTTCGTGGCAATAGGGCCGACTTGAAACAAACCAACACAGCTTGATGTGATAGGGGTCATTTCATAATGACTGTTGGATGACTTTGTGGTGGTATGGCTAACTTACAATGGATGGGTGTAGTGTTGATGTGACAAGATCACCTCATACTAGAAATAGAGCTAACACGTCGACTGACTTGAACTGACATGTAAGGGACTCGATCCGAGGTGTAACAAAGGAGTTGTTTGGTGCACTCAGGAGTAGGGTCATGTCAGGGACTTGATTCGAGGAGCATTCATGGGGTTGTGCGACAAGTTGTTAATAGTTTTGGCCTGGGTAAGGTTTAGAGTCAAGTCGAGGTGTCATTCGAGCTGCATGAAGTAGCATGGACTGCTTTGTGCAGAGTGGCATTGGATCTTGTTGGGGACTCGATCCGAGGTGAAATCAACTAGGTATTGGAATGGGAAGTTGGGGACTTTTCCATGGGAGACTTGGAACATGTGCGAGATGGTGGCGTAATGAGCTAGTTCAGAACTATGTTGGACTATGAGATGCATTGGTTGCATGTACGTAGGAGGTCTTCATGACATTGGCTCGTGCAAGCCACAAGTCCTAATCTGGATGCAAGTTCACATCTTGAGGACAACTCATTAGTGGAGAAGTTCTCAAACTCAATTCTTGAGAGGTGTCTTGCTAGCTCAAATCGGTGAGTTGGCTCAGATCGGCTAGCTCAATCAGATTGGCGAGCTGGCTCCGATTGACGAGTTGGGCTCATCTCAGAGGTCGTTACATCCGTAAACAATACCTATCCCGTTATGACCCTAGAGATCTGGGTTACTTTGCCGACTCTAGTGATCCGGTGATCCAAGTCAATCCGGCGAATTGAGTCGATCCGGTGACCCGAGTTGTTCTGGTGATCTAAATTACTTATGTGACTGGAGTAATTCAAGTTGGGGGACTTGACAACTTGGCATGCTGAGCCGAATTCATTGATGAGTTGGCATACTCGTCAGCATAGGTATAGGAATGGGAAGTCATGGACTTTTCCATGAGAGACTTGGAATGAGTTAGCCTAGCTCACTTGTGAGTGGGGTCAAAAGTCACATTTGTTGACCTGAGTTGATCTCGCGACCTGAGCTGATTTGGCTGGCGGCCTGAGTTGGTGTGGTGACCCAAGTTGATCTGGCTAGCGACCTGAGTTGATCCAGCGATCCGACTTCATCCGTCGACCTGACCGAGTTGGTCAGGTGATCTGGTGACCCGACCTGACCTGGTTGGTGAGTCGAGTTGATGTGGCGACCCGAGTTGATCTGGCTGGCGACCCAAAATGATCCCGTGACCTGACCCGATCTGAAGACCTGACCCGACCCAACCCGAGTTGGTCTGGCAATCTGGTGACCCGAGTTGTTCTGGTTGGCGACTCGAGTCGATATGTTGACCCAAGTTGATCCGGTGACCCGACCCAATCCGGAGACCTGACCCGACCAAACTTGACCTAACTTTAGTTAGTCAGGTGATTTGGCGACCCAATATGATCTATATCGAGTTGTTCTGGTTGGCGACTCGAGTCGATATGTTGACCCAAGTTGATCCGGTGACCCGACCCAATCCGGAGACCTGACCCGACCAAACTTGACCTAACTTTAGTTAGTCAGGTGATTTGGCGACCCATATGATCTATATGGATACCTGAGTCGATGTAGGGACCCGAGTAGATTTTGGGCTGAGCGGCCCGAGTCGATCTGACAACCCGTCCTAATCTGGAGACCCGAGTCGATCCGACGACTCGAGTTGATTCGGCAACCCGAGTGGATTTTGACGACCTGTGTCGATCTGGTGACCCGAGTTGTTCTGGCGATCTGAGTTACTTATGCAACTCGAGTGATCTGAGCTGGTGGACTTGACAGCTTGGCATATTGGATCGAGGTGATCCAAGATTGAATGAGTTAGCACAGATCGAGGTGAACATCATTTGATGTGATTTAACTTGCGATCTGACTGGTTATCATTGGGATGCCTTCGTGGCAATAGGGCCGACTTGAAATAGAGATCTGAGTCGATCTGACGACTCCAGTTGATTCGAGTCGATCTGGCAAGTCTAGCGATCCAAGTTGGCTAGGCAACTTTCGTCAATCTAAGTTAGTCAGGTGATCTTGCGACCTGAGTTGATCTGGATGGTGACCCGAGTTGATCCGACTGGCAACCCAAGTTGTTTTGGGGACTCGAGTCGATCCAGAAACCCGAGTTGACTCGGCGATGCGAGTCGATCCAATGATCCGAATTACTTATGCGACTTGAGTAATTCAAGTTGGGGGACTTGACAGCTTGGCATGCTAAGGCGACTTCATTGATGAGTTGGCATACTTGTCAGCATTACTATTGTGCATATTAGATTGAGGTGATCCAAGTTTGAATGAGTTGGCATGGATCGAGGTGGACATCATTTGGATGCAGTCTGACTAGTTATTGTTTAGACGCAGTGTTGAAATGACCCGGGGTCATTTCATATAACCGCTGGGAGGCTTTCGTGGTAGTAGGGCAAGACCCTGCGATGAGAACTTAACAAGGTCGCTGGCGGGGTCGAAACTCGTAGGAAAAAATGGATAAAGGAGGCTCTATACAAGGAAAAGAACAAAATTTTCAAGTTATAAAAAAACTTAAATCACTAGAGCCATCCATGGAGTCACGCCTAGCTCGTTGGCGACGGGATCCCGGTGAGCTCGCTCACGAGCAAGATCTCGGACAGGATCCGGTCGAGCTCGTTGGCGATCCTCAGGGCGGGGTCAAAAGTCCTAAAAAAATAGACAAAGGAGGCTTCGTACAATGAAAAGAATGAAAAAACTAGAGTTGAAAAAGAAAACCACTCGTGCCATTCATGGAGTCACACCCAACTTAGTGGACCCAAATTGATCGGGTGACCCGACCTACACCCGAGTTGGTTAGGTGATTGTGGTGACCCGTGATGATCTGGCTGACGACCCGAGTCGATGTGGCGACCTGAGTTGATCTGGTTGGCGACAAGAATTGATCCTGGCAACCCCGACCCCGATCTAGAGAACTGACCCCAACCCGATCTAGAGACCTGACCCCAACCCGACCCGACCCAACTTGGCCTGGCAATCTGGTGACCCGAGTTGAATCTGGTTGGTGACCCGAGTCAATTTGTTGACCTGAGTTGATCAGGCTGGCATACTTAGTTGACTTCATTGATGAGGTTTGCATACTCGTTAGTATTACTATTATGCATATTAGATTGAGGCGATCCAAGTTTGAATGAGTTAGCCTAGCTCGCTTGCGAGTGGGGTCAAAACTCAAATTTGTTAACCCGAGTTGATCTGGCTGGTGACCCGAGTTGATTTGGTGACCCGAGCTGATTGGCTGGCGACCTAAGTCGATGTGATGATCTGAGTTGATCTGGCTGGCGACCTGAGTTGATCTGGCGATCTGACTTCATCCGGTCGACCTGACTCGAGTTGGTCAGGTGATCTAATGACCTGAGCTGATCTGGTTGGCGAGTCGAGTTCGAGTCGATGTAGCAACTCGAGTTGATCTGAGCTGGCGAGCTGAAATGATCCCGCGACTTGACCCAATCTGGAGACCTTACCCGACCTGACCTGAGTTGGTCTGGCGACCCAAGTTGATCTGGTTGGTGACTCGAGTCGATGTGTTGACCCGAGTTGATCTGGCTGGAGACCCAATTTTGATCTGGTGACCCGACTCGATCCAGAGACCCGACTATACCTAAGTTAGTCAGGTGATTTGGTGACCTGATTTGATCTATCTAGGATACCCGAATCGATCCGATGATCCGAGTCGATCGGACACGACCCAATCCTGATCTGGAGACCTGAGTCGATCCGGTGACCTGCGTCAATACGTGTGACCCGAGTCGATTCGAGGACTCGAGTCGATTCCGGTGACCCGAGTCGATCTGGCGACCCGAGTCGATCTGATGGACTCGAGTTAATTAGGTGACCCAAGTTGTTTTGGCAATACGAGTTACTTATGCGACTCGAGTGATCCGAGCTAGCAAACTAGACAGCTTGGCATATTGGAATGTGTTAACAACATAAGCTGATGTGTTGACCCGAGTTGATTCATGTTAGTGACCCGAGTTGATCTAATTAGGCGACCTGAGTTGATCCGTGACCCGACCTGATCAGGAGACCTAACTCCAACCTGACCTAAGTTAGTTAGGTGATTTGGTGACCCGAGCTGATCTATCTGGATACTCGAGTTGATGTGGCAACCTAAGTTGATCTGGCTGGTGACCCGAATTAATCTGGTGACCCGACCTGACCTGAGTTGGTTAGTGTGATGTGGCAACCTGAGCTGATCTAGGTGATGACCCAAGTCGATGTGGTGACTTGAGTTAATCTAGCTAGCAACCCGAGTTGATCCAGCGACCTATCGCGATCTAGAGATCCCGAGTCAAGCCGGCAACCCGAGTCGACCTACAACGACCTGAGTGATCTAAGTTTATTATGGTAGTTGGAGTTTATTATGCGACTCGACTGATCTAAGTTGGAGGACTTGACAACTTGGCATACTGAGATGACTTCATTGATGAGTTTGCATACTCATCAGCATTACTATTGTGCATATTGGATGTGGTGACCTGAGTTGATCTGGCTAGGGACCTGATCTTGGCTGGGTGACCTAAGTTCGATGTGGTGACCTATGTTGATCTCTAGCTCAGGACTACCGACTTGATCTGGTGACCCCGACTTGATCTAGAGACCCCACCTGAGTTGAGTTCATCGGAGCGATCTAGGGATCCAAGATGATCTAGCTGACTACCTGAGTCGATGTGGTGTCCCGAGTCGATCTGGCAACTCGAGTTGATCTGGCTGGCGACCCAAGTTGGCTAGGTGATGTGGCAACCTGAGTCAATGGTGGCGATCAAGGCTGATTTGGTTGGCGACCTAAGTTGGTCAGGTGATCTGGTGACCAGAGCTGATCTAGCGACCCGAGTTGATCTAGTTGGCGACCCCATGTGATGACCTAAAGTTGATTTGGCTAGCGACACGAGTTGATCAAGTGACCCGTCCCGATCCAAAGACCTGAGTCGATTCGGCTATGTCAACCCAGCAACCTGAGTTGACTTGATGACCCGAGTCGAACCCCGTGACCTGAGTCGACCTAGTGACCCGAGTCACTATGGTGACCTAATTTATTATGGCTATCTGAGTTACTTATGCGACTCGAGTGATCTAAGTTGGGGGACTTGACATACTGAGATGACTTCATTGATGTGTTTGCATACTCATCAACATTACTATTGTGCATATTAGATTTATGCGATCCAAGTTTAATGAGTTGGCCTAGCTTGATCGTGAGCGAGGTCAAAAGTTGTAAAAAAAAATAGACAAAGGAGGCTCCCTACGACAAAAAGAAATGAAAAAACCAGAGTTAAAAAAAAATCACTCAGGCCATACATGGAGTCACGCCCTTCTTATTGTCGAGCTAGAAGCGGAGACTTGACTATGATAATACTTGAAGAGGAGTATGGGTCAATCATTCAAAAAGTGGACAGACTCACTGGAGATCTAAGTAGGTCAGGCTATCTAGTGACCTGACCTAATCTTGGCTGGTGACCCGAGTCGATGTGGTGACCTGAGTTGATCTGGCTCGGGACCCGACTTGATCTGGTGACTCGACTCCGATCTAGAGACCCCACCCGACCTGAGTTTCATCGGGCGATCTGGTGATCTGAGATGATCTAGCTAACTACCTGAGTCGATGTCGTGTCCTGAGTTGATCTGGCGAACCAGAGTTGTGCCAGGTGATGTGGTGACCCAAGCTGATCTGGCTGGCGACCCCGAGTCGGTTAGGTGATTTGGCGACCAGAGCAGATTTGGCTAGTGACCCAAGCTGATCTGGTGACCTGAGTTGATCTAATTGGTGACTCATGCTGGTGACCCGAGTTGATCAAGTGACCTGTCCTGATCTAGAGACCCGAGTCGATCCAATAACCTGAGGTTGACCCGGCGACCCGAGTCAAACTTGACGACCCGAGTCAACCCCAGCGACCTGCGTCGACCTAGTGACCGCGCGTCGACCCAGTGACTCGCGTCGACCCAGTGACCCGTGTCGACCCAGTGACCCGTGTCAAACTGGCGACCCTATGTCGAACCGGTGACTCGTGTTGACCTGACAACCCGCATCGACCTGGTGACCCAAGTCAACCCAAGTCGACTCGAGGCCCGAGTTGATCTGGCAACCCAAGTTCGACCCGAGTCGACCCGATAACCTGAGTCAACCGAGTCACCTGAGTTGATCTGGCTGGTGACCCGAGTTGGCCAAGTAATGTGGCGACCTGAGTCAATGTGGTGACCCAAGCTGATCTGGGCGACCACAGCTGATCTGGCTGGTGACCCAAGCTGATCTGGCGATCCGAGTTTGATCTAGTTGGGGACCAGTGTGGTGACCTGAGTTGATCTCGCTAGCTACCTAACTTGATCTAGTTGGTGACCCGTGTGTGACCGAGTCGACCCAGTGACCTGAGTCAATCGGTTGACCCAGTGACCTGAGTCAACTGAGTCAACCCGATGACAAGAGTCAATCGAGTCGACATGGTGACCTGAGATGAACCGAGTCAGTCAGGTGATTGAGTCGACCCAGTGACCTGAATCGATTGAGTCGACCCGAGTCGACCAGGAGACCTTAGTAGACTAGGTCGACCCCGTGTCAACCCAAGTCAACTTGAGGCCTGAGTCGATCCAGCAACCCAAGTCGACTCGGTGACCACGAGTCGACCCAGTGACCCAAGTCGACCTGATGACCTGAGTCAACCGAGTCGACCCGGTGACCCGAGTTGACCGAGTCGACCCAATGACCCGAGTCAATCGAGTCGACCCGAGTCGACCCAGCGACTGGGGTTTCTGTGGTGACCTAAATTTATTATGGCAGTTGGAGTTACTCATTGGCGACCAGAGCTGATCTAGCAACCCGAGTTGATCTAGTTGGCGACCTAACCTGATCTAGCTGGCGAACTAATTTTGTCAGGTGATTTGGCGACAAGAGTTGATTTGGCTGGTGACCCAAGCTGATATGGTGACCTGAGTAAATCTAGTTGGGGACCCGTGTGGTGACTTGAGTTGATCTCGCTAGAAACTTGAGTTGATCCAATGACCCCTCCTGATCTAGAGGCCCGAGTCAACCCGAGTTGACCCGGTGACCCGAGTTCACTCGAGTCGACCCGAGTCAATCGAGTCGACCCAGTGACTTGAGTCAACCGAGTCGACCCAGTGACCCGAATCAACCGAGTCGGTCAAGTTGACTGAGTCGACCCGGTGACCTGAGTCGACTGAGTTGACCCAGTTCGACCTGGTGACCTGAGTCGACAGAGTTGACCCAGTGACCATGAGTCAACTGAGTCGACCTGGTGACCCGAGTCAACTAAGTCGACCTAAGTCAGTCAGGTGATTAAGTCGACCCGAGTTGACCAAGTGACCCGAGTCAACCGAATCGACCGAGTGACCTGAGTCAAACTTGAGTCGACCCGATGACCCGAGTCAACTGGAGTCGACCTGAGTCAACCGAGTCGAACCGAGTCAACGTGGTGACCCCGAGTCAACTGAGTCGGTCAGGTGACTAAGTCGACCCGAGTCAACCAGAGTCGACTGAGTCAACCTAGTGACCTGAATCAATTGAGTCGACCCCGGTGACCTGAGTTTGACTAGGTCGACCCGTGTCAACCCAAGTCGACTCGAGGCTTGAGTCAATCCAGCAACCCAAGTCGACTCGGTGACCCGAGTCGACCCAGTGACCCGATGACCCGAGTCGACCCGGTGACCCGAGTTGACCGAGTCGACCCAATGACCCGAGTCAACTGAGTCGACCCCGGTGACCTGAGTCAACCAAGTCGACCCAAGCGACCGGGGTTTTTATGGTGGCCTAATTTATTATGGTAGTCAGAGTTACTCACTGGCGACTAGAGCTGATCTAGCACCCCGAGTTGATCTAGTTAGCGACCTAACCTGATCTGGCTGGTGAACTAATTTTGTCAGGTGATCTGGCGATAAGAGCTGATCTGGTTGGTGACCCAAGCTGATATGGTGACTCGAGTAAATCTAGTTGCCGACCCATGTGGTGACCTGAGTTGATCTCGCTAGCGACTTGAGTTGATCCAATGACCCGTCTCGATCTAGAGGCTCGAGTCGAGCCAGCAACCCAAGTCGAGCTAGCAACCCGAGTCAACCGAAGTCGACCTGATGACCTGAGCCAACCGAGTCGACTCGGTGACCCGGTGACCTGTAATCAACCGAGTCGACCCGGTGACCAGAGTCGACTAAGTCGACCCAGTCGACCTGAGTCAGACCGAGTCGACCCAGTGACCTGAGTCGACCCGATGACCCGAGCCAACCGAGTCGACCTAGTGACCCCGGTGACCCCGAATCAACCGAGTCGACCCGGGTGACTAGAGTTGACTAAGTCGACCCAGTCGACCTGAGTCAACCGAGTCTGACCCAGTGACCCGAGTCGAACCCGATGACCCGAGCCAACCGAGTCGACCAGTGACCCGGTGACCCGAATCAACCAAGTCGAACCCGGTGACCAGAGTCGACTGAGTCGACTCGGTGACCCGAGTCAACCGAGTCGATAGAGTTAACCCAGTGACCCGAGTCAACCGTGTCAACCCAATGACCTAGAGTTGACATGGTGACCTGAGTCAACCAAGTTTGACCTAAGTCAGTAAGGTGACTGAGTCGACCCGAGTCGACTCGGTTGACCCTGAGTCAACTGAAGTCGACCTGGTGACCTAAGTCAAACTAAGTCGAACCCGGTGACCTGAGTTGACCCAGTGACATGAGTCAACCGAGTCGAACCCGATGACTTGAGTCAACCGAGTCGACCCTGTGACCTGAGTCAACCGAGTCGACCCAGCGACCTGAGGTCACTGTGGTTGACCCAAATTTATTATGGCAGTCGAAGTTACTGGCTGGCGACCCGAGTTGATCTAGTTGGGTGACATAAGCTGATCTGGCTGGTGACCTAATTTTGTTAGGTGATCTGGTGACCAGAGCTGATCTAGCTGGTGACCCCAAGCTGAGTCTGGCGACCCTGAGTTGATCTAGTTGGCGACCCGTGTGGTGACCTGAGTTGATCTAGTTGGCGACCCGTGTGGTGACCTGAGTTGATCTCGCTAGCGACTTGAGTTGACCAAGTGACTCATCCCGATTTAGAGGCCTAAGTCGATCCGGCAACCCAAGTCAACCCGGTGACTTGAGTCAACCGCGTCGACCGAGTCAACCTAGTGACCCGAGTCGATCGAGTCGACTCGATGACCTGAGTCAACTGAGTTGACCCGATGACCTGAGTCAATTGAGTCACCTGGTGACCCAAGTCAACCGAGTCGACCTAAGTCGACCCGGTGACTTGAGTCAACCGAGTCAACCCGGTGACCTGAAGTCAACTGAGTCGACCGAGTTGACCTAGTGTACCTAAGTCAACCAAGTCGACCCAGTGACCCGACTCGACCGAGTCGACCCAAGCGACCCGAGTCGCTGTGGTGACCCAATTTATTATGGCAGTCAAAGTTATTGGCTAGCGACCAGAGTTGATCTAGCGACCTGAATTGAGATCTAGTTGGCAACCTAAGCTGATCTGGTTGTCGACCTAAATTTTGTGAGGTGATCTAGTGGACCAGAGCTAATTTGGCTGTCGACCTAATTTTGTGAGGTGATCTAGCAACCAGAGCTTGATCTGGCTGGTGACCCAATCTGATCTGGCGACTCGAGTTGATCTAGTTGGCGACCTGTGTGGTGACCTGAGTTGATCTCGGCTAGCGACTTGTGTTGATCTAGTGACCCATCCTTGATCTAGAGGGCTTGAGTTGATCCAACAACCCAAGTCGATCCGAGTCGACCGAGTCGACTCGATCATATCCGAGTCAACCGAGTTGACCCGGTGACCCGAGTCGACCCGGTGACCTGAGTCAATCGAGTCGACCCGGTGACCTGAGTCAACTGAGTCAACCCAGTGACCTGAGTCAAACCGAGTCGACCCGAGTCAACTGAGTTGACGCGGTGACCCGAGTCAACCAAGTCGATCGATTTCAACCCGGTGATCCGAGTCGACCTGAGTCGACCGAGTCGGTTAGGTGACTGAGTCGACCCCGATGACCTAAAGTTGACCCAGAGTCGACCCAGAGACCTGACTCAATTGAGTTCGACCCAGTGACCCGAGTCAACTGAGTCGACCCAATGACTCGAGTCAACCGAGTCGAACCTGGTGAACCCAAGTCAACTGAGTCGACCCGAGTTGACCCGATGACCCGAGTCAACTGAGTCGACCCAGTGACCCAAGTCGCTGTGGTGACCTAATTTATTATGGCAGTTAAAGTTACTAGCTGGCGACCAGAGCTGAGCTGGCAACCTGAATTGATCTAGTGGGTGACCTAAGCTGATCTGGCTAGTGACCTAATTTTGTCAGGTCATCTGGAGACCAGAGCTGATCTGGCTGGTGACCCAAGTTGATTTGGTGACTCAAGTTGATCTAGTTGGCGACCCGTGTGGTGACCTGAGTTGATCTTGCTAGCGATTTGAGTTGATCCAGTGACCCGTCCTGATCCAGAGGCCTGAGTCAATCCGGCAACCCAAGTCGACTCGGTGACCCGAGTCTATCGAGTTGACCGAGTGACCTGAGTCAACCGAGTCGACTCGATGACCCGAGTCAACCGAGTCGACTCGATGACCCGAGTCAACCGAGTCGACTGAGTCGACGTGGTGTCCCGAGTCGGTCAGGTGACCGAGTCGACCCGAGTAACCAGAGTCGACTGAGTTGACCTAGTGACCTGAATCAATTGAGTCAACCTAGTGACCTGAGTCGACTAGGTCGACCCGTGTCAACCCAAGTCGACTCGAGGCCTAAGTTGATTCGGCAACCCAAGTCGACTCGGTGACCCACGTCGACCGAGTCGACCCAGTGACCCGAGTTGACCCGATGACCCGAGTTGACCCCGGTGACCCGAGTTGATCAAGTTGACTGAGTTGACTGAGTCGACCCAGCGACCAGGGTTTTTGTGGTGACCCAATTTATTATGGCAGTCGGAGTTACTCACTGGCGACCAGAGCTAATCTAGCGACCTGAGTTGAGTCTAATTGGTGACCTAACCTGATCTGGTTGGTGAACTAATTTTTGTCAGGTGATCTGGTGACAAGAGCTGATCTGGTTGGTGACCCAAGCTATCTCCAACTCGACCTGAGTCAATCGAGTCGACTCGAGTCCACCGAGTCGACCCAGTGACCCGAGTCAACCTGGTCAACTCGATGACCCGAGCCAACCGAGTCGACCCAGTGACCCGGTGACTCGAATCAACTGAGTCGACCCGGTGACCAGAGTTGACTAAGTCGACCCAGCTGACTTGGTGACCTGAGTCGACAGAGTTGACCTAGTGACCTGAGTCAACCGTGTTGACCTGATGACCTAAGTTGACCTGGTGACCCAAGTCAACCAAGTCTACCTAAGTTAGTAAGGTGACTGAGTTGACCCGAGTCGACCTAGTGACCTGAGTCAACCGAGTCGACCTGGTGACTCGAGTCGACCCAGTGACATGAGTCAACTGAGTCGACCCAATGACCTGAGTCAACTGAGTCAACCGAGTCGACCCTATGACCTGAGTCAACCAAGTTGACCTAGCGACCCGAGTCACTATGGTGACCCAATTTATTATGGCAGTCAAAGTTATTGGCTGGCGACCTGAGTTGATCTAGTTGGTGACATAAGCTGATATGGCGACCAGAGCTGATCTAGCTGGTGACCCAAGCTAATCTGGTGACCCAAGTTGATCTAGTTGGCGACCCATGTGGTGACCTGAGTTGATCTCGCTAGTAACTTGAGTTGACCCGATGATCCATCTTGATCTAGAGGCCCGAGTCGATCCGGCAACCCAAGTCGACCTGGTGACCTGAGTCAACCGCGTCGACCGACTCGACCCAGTGACCTGAGTCAACTAAGTTGACCTGATGACTTGAGTCAACTGAGTTGACCCAATGACCGGAGTCAACTGAGTTGACCCGATGACCTGAGTCAACTGAGTTAACACGATGACTCGAGGCAACCAAGTCGACCCAAGTCGACCGAGTCAGTCAGGTGACTGAGTCGACCTAAGTCGACCTAGTGACCTGAGTCGACCGAGTCAACCCGGTGACTCGAGTCAACAGAGTCGACCGAGTCGACCCAGTGACCCGTGTCAACCGAGTTGACCTGGTGACCCGAGTCGATCGAGTCGACCCAGCGACCTGAGTCACTATGGTGACCTAATTTATTATGGCAGTCAGAGTTACTGGCTGGTGACTAGAGCTGATCTGGTGACCTGAATTGATCTAGTTGGCAACTAAGCTGATTTGGCTGTCGACCTAATTTTGTGAGGTGATCTGGCGACCAGAGCTGATCTGGCTAGTGACCCAATCTGATTTGGTGACCTGAGTTGATCTAGTTGGTGACCCGTGTGGTGACCTGAGTTGATCTCACTAGCGACTTGTGTTGATCTAGTGACCCATCCCAATCTAGAGGCCTGAGTCGATCCGGCAACCCAAGTCGATTCGAGTTGACTCGGTGACCCGAGTCAACCGAGTCGACCCAGTGACCTGAGTCAATTGAGTCAACCCAGTGACCTGAGTCAACCGAGGTCGACCCGATGACCCGAGTCAACCGAGTCAACCCGATGACCCGAGTCAACCGAGTCGACGCAGTGACCTGAGTCAACCAAGTCGATGCGGTGACCCAAGTCAACGAGTCGACCCGGTGACCTGAGTCAACCGAGTTGACCTGAGTCAACCCGACGACCTGAGTCGACCCGATGACCCGACTCGATCGAGTCGACCTGGTGACCTGACTCGACCGAGTCGACCCAATGACCCGAGTCAACCGAGTCGACCCGGTGACCCGAGTCAACTGAGTCGACCGAGTTCACCCGGTGACCTGAGTCAATTGAGTCGACCCAGAGACCCAAGTTGCTAGTGACCTAATTTTGTTAGGTGATCTGGAGACCAGAGTTGATCTGGTTGGTGACCCAAGCTAATCTGGCGACCAGAGTTGATCTAGTTGGTGACCCGTGTGGTGACCTAAGTTGATCTTGCTAGCAACTTGAGTTGATCCAGTAACCCATCCTGATCCAGAGGCCTGAGTCGATCTGGTAACCCAAGTCGACCTGAGTCGACCTGGTGACCCGACTCAACCGAGTCGACCCGATGACCCGAATCAACCAAGTCGACCTGATGACCCGGAGTCAACCAAGTCGACCTTGTGACCGAGTCAACCAAGTCGACCCGAGTCAGTCAGGTGACTGAGTCAACCCGGTGACCTGAGGTCGATTAAGTCAACGGAGTCCACCCAATGACCTGAGTCAACTGAGTCGATCGTGTCAACCCAGTAACCTAAGTCAACCCGGTGAATCGAGTCAACTGAGTCGATCGAGTCGACCGGTGACCTGAGTCAACTGAGTCGACCTGAGTCGACTGAGTCAACCCAGTTACCTGAGTCACTGTGGTGACCTAATTTATTATGGTAGTCAGAGTTACTGGCTGGTGACCTAAGCTAATCTGGCTGGTGACTTAAGTTTGTCAGGTGATCTAGCGACCAGAGTTGATCTGGTTGGTGACCCAAGCTGATCTGGCGATGTGAGTTGATCTAGTTGGCGACCCGTTGTGGTGACCTGAGTTGATCTCGCTAGCGACTTGAGTTGATCCAGTGACCCGTACTGATCCAGAGGCCCGAGTCGATCTGACAACCCAAGTCGACCCGGTGACCCGAGTCAACTTGGTGACTCGAGTCGATCCGATGACCTGAGTCAACTGAGTCATCCCGAGTCGACCGAGTCAGTCAGGTGACTGAGTCGACCCGGTGACCTGAGTCAACCAAGTCGACCTGGTGACCCAAGTCCATCGAGTCGACCGAGTCGACCCAGTGACCTGATTCAACCAAGTCGACCTGGTGACCCGAGTCAACCGAGTCGACCTGGTGACCCGAGTCGCTGTGGTGACCCAATTTATTATGGCAGTCAAAGTTTTTGGCTGGCAACCAGAGCTGATCTGGCGACCTGAGTTGATCTAGTTAGCGACCTAAGCTGATCTAGTTGGCGACCTAAGATGAAATGGTTGGTGACCCAGGCTGATCTAGTTAGTGACCTGATTTTGTCAGGTGATCTAGCGACTAGAGCTGATCTAGCTGGTGACCCAAGCTGATCTAGTGACCCGAGTTGATCTAGTTGGTTACCTGTGTGGTGACCTGAGCTGATCTCGCTAGCAACTTGAGTTGATCTAGTGACCGTGCAATCTAGAGGCCCGAGTAGATCCGACAACCCAAGTCGACTTGAGTCGACCTGAGTCAACCGAGTCAGCTGAGTCGACCTAAGTCACCCTAGTCGACCCGGTGATCCAAGTCAACTGAGTTGACTCAAGTTGACTGCGTCGACCCGAGTCGACCGGGTCGGTCAGGTGACTGACTCGACCTGAGTCGATTTGGCTACCTGAGTCAACCTCGGTGACCCGAGTCGATCGAGTCGACCGAGTCGACCAAGTCCACCCAGTGACCTGAGTCACCTTAGTCGACCGAGCGACCAGAGTCGTTGTAGTGACCTAATTTATTATGGCAGTATGAGTTACCGACTAGCGAGCAGAGTTGATTCTAGCCACCCGAGATGATCTAGTTTGCGACCTGAGTTGATCTAGTTGGTGACCCGAGTTGATCTGCCTGTTGACCTAATTTTGTCAAGTGATCTAGCGACCAGAGCTGATCAAGCCGAGCGGAACCGAACCGGTCGAGCTCTCCGGGGAGCGGCGGGGCGGGATCGGCGCCGAGCTCGCTCCCGGGCGGGGTCGAAACTCGCGGAAAAAAAATGAACAAAGGAGGCCCCGTACGAGGATAAGAACGAAAAAACCAGAGTTAAATTAAAAAAAAAAAAAAAAAAAAAAAAAAAAATTACTTTCGGGTCATACGTGTAGCCACGCCCAGCTCGCCCGAGGACGGGATCCCCATCGAGCTCGTCGAGCCGAGCGGCGCTCTGCGGGCGGGGTCCGATCCGAGCGGAACCGAACCGGTCGAGCTCTCCGGGGAGCGGCGGGGCGGGATCGGCGCCGAGCTCGCTCCGGGGCGGGGGTCGAAACTCGCGGAAAAAAAATGAACAAAGGAGGCTCCGTACGAGGATAAGAACGAAAAAACCAGAGTTAAAAAAAAAAAAAAAAAAAAAAAAAATACATTCGCGTCATACGTGTAGCACGCCCAGCTCGCCCGCGGACGGGATCCCCATCGAGCTCGTCGAGCCGAGCGGCGCTCGCGGGCGGGGTCCGATCCGAGCGGAACCGAACCGGTCGAGCTCTCCGGGGAGCGGCGGGGCGGGATCGGCGCCGAGCTCGCTCCCGGGCGGGGTCGAAACTCGCGGAAAAAAAATGAACAAAGGAGGCTCCGTACGAGGATAAGAACGAAAAAACCAGAGTTTAAAAAAAAATTAAAAAAAAAAAAATTACATTCGGGTCATACGTGTAGCCACGCCCAGCTCGCCCGCGGACGGGATCCCCATCGAGCTCGTCGAGGCCGAGCGGCCGCTCGCGGGCGGGGTCCGATCCGAGCGGAACCGAACCGGTCGAGCTCTCCGGGGAGCGGCGAGGCGGGATCGGCGCCGAGCTCGCTCCCGGGCGGGGGTCGAAACTCGCGGAAAAAAAATGAACAAAGGAGGCTCCGTACGAGGATAAGAACGAAAAAACCAGAGTTAAAAAAAAAAAAAAAAAAAAAAAAATTACATTCGGGTCATACGTGTAGCCACGCCCAGCTCGCCCGCGGACGGGATCCCATTCGAGCTCGTCGAGCCGAGCGGCGCTCGCGGGCGGGGTCCGATCCGAGCGGAAACGAACCGGTCGAGCTCTCCGGGGAGCGGCGGGGCAGGATCGGCGCCGAGCTCGCTCCCGGGCGGGGGTCGAAACTCGCGGAAAAAAAAATGAACAAAGGGAGGCTCCGTACGAGGATAAGAACGAAAAAACCAGAGTTAAAAAAAAAAAAAAAAAAAAATTACATTCGGGTCATACGTGTAGCCACGCCCAGCTCGCCCGCGGACGGGATCCCCATCGAGCTCGTCGAGCCGAGCGGCGCTCGCGGGCGGGGTCCGATCCGAGCGGAACCGAACCGGTCGAGCTCTCCGGGGAGCGGCGGGGGCGGGATCGGCGCCGAGCTCGCTCCCGGGCGGGGGTCGAAACTCGCGGAAAAAAAATGAACAAAGGAGGCTCCGTACGAGGATAAGAACGAAAAAACCAGAGTTAAAAAAAAAAAAAAAAAAAAAAAAAATACATTCGCGTCATACGTGTAGCCACGCCCAGCTCGCCCGCGGACGGGATCCCCATCGAGCTCGTCGAGCCGAGCGGCGCTCGCGGGCGGGGGTCCGATCCGAGCGGAACCGAACCGGTCGAGCTCTCCGGGGAGCGGCGGGGCGGGATCGGCGCCGAGCTCGCTCCCGGCGGGGGTCGAAACTCGCGGAAAAAAAAATGAACAAAGGAGGCTCCGTACGAGGATAAGAACGAAAAAACCAGAGTTAAAAAAAAAAAAAAAAAAAAAAAAAAAATTACATTCGGGTCATACGTGTAGCCACGCCCAGCTCGCCCGCGGACGGGATCCCCATCGAGCTCGTCGAGCCGAGCGGCGCTCGCGGGCGGGGTCCGATCCGAGCGGAACCGAACCGGTCGAGCTCTCCGGGGAGCGGCGGGGGCGGGATCGGCGCCGAGCTCGCTCCCGGGCGGGGTCGAAACTCGCGGAAAAAAAATGAACAAAGGAGGCCCCGTACGAGGATAAGAACGAAAAAACCAGAGTTAAAAAAAAAAAAAAAAAAAAAAAAAATTACTTTCTGGGTCATACGTGTAGCCACGCCCAGCTCGCCCGCGGACGGGATCCCCATCGAGCTCGTCGAGCCGAGCGGCGCTCGCGGGCGGGGTCCGATCGAGCGGAACCGAACCGGTCGAGCTCTCCGGGGAGCGGCGGGGCGGGATCGGCGCCGAGCTCGCTCCGGGGCGGGGTCGAAACTCGCGGAAAAAAATGAACAAAGGAGGCTCCGTACGAGGATAAGAACGAAAAAACCAGAGTTAAAAAAAAAAAAAAAAAAAAAAAAAATACATTCGCGTCATACGTGTAGCCACGCCCAGCTCGCCCGCGGACGGGATCCCATCGAGCTCGTCGAGCCGAGCGGCGCTCGCGGGCGGGGTCCGATCCGAGCGGAACCGAACCGGTCGAGCTCTCCGGGGAGCGGCGGGGCGGGATCGGCGCCGAGCTCGCTCCCGGGCGGGGTCGAAACTCGCGGAAAAAAAATGAACAAAGGAGGCTCCGTACGAGGATAAGAACGAAAAAACCAGAGTTAAAAAAAAATTAAAAAAAAAAAATTACATTCGGGTCATACGTGTAGCCACGCCCAGCTCGCCCGCGGACGGGATCCCATCGAGCTCGTCGAGCCGAGCGGCGCTCGCGGCGGGGTCCGATCCGAGCGGAACCGAACCGGGTCGAGCTCTCCGGGGAGCGGCGAGGCGGGATCGGCGCCGAGCTCGCTCCCGGGCGGGGTCGAAACTCGCGGAAAAAAAATGAACAAAGGAGGCTCCGTACGAGGATAAGAACGAAAAAACCAGAGTTAAAAAAAAAAAAAAAAAAAAAAAAAAAATTACATTCGGGTCATACGTGTAGCCACGCCCAGCTCGCCCGCGGACGGGATCCCCATCGAGCTCGTCGAGCCGAGCGGCGCTCGCGGTGCGGGGTCCGATCCGAGCGGAACGAACCGGTCGAGCTCTCCGGGGAGCGGCGGGGCGGGATCGGCGCCGAGCTCGCTCCCGGGCGGGGGTCGAAACTCGCGGAAAAAAAATGAACAAAGGAGGCTCCGTACGAGGATAAGAACGAAAAAACCAGAGTTTTTAAAAAAAAAAAAAAAAAAAATTACATTCGGGTCATACGTGTAGCCACGCCCAGCTCGCCCGCGGACGGATCCCCATCGAGCTCGTCGAGCCGAGCGGCGCTCGCGGGCGGGGTCCGATCCGAGCGGAACCGAACCGGTCGAGCTCTCCGGGGAGCGGCGGGGCGGGATCGGCGCCGAGCTCGCTCCCGGGCGGGGTCGAAACTCGCGGGAAAAAAATGAACAAAGGAGGGCTCCGTACGAGGATAAGAACGAAAAAACTAGAGTTAAAAAAAAAAAAAAAAAAAAAAAAAAAAATTACATTCGGGTCATACGTGTAGCCACGCCCAGCTCGCCCGCGGACGGGATCCCCATCGAGCTCGTCGAGCCGAGCGGCGCTCGCGGGCGGGGGTCCGATCCGAGCGGAACCGAACCGGTCGAGCTCTCCGGGGAGCGGCGGGGCGGGATCGGCGCCGAGCTCGCTCCCGGGCGGGGTCGAAACTCGCGGAAAAAAAATGAACAAAGGAGGCCCCGTACGAGGATAAGAACGAAAAAAACCAGAGTTAAAAAAAAAAAAAAAAAAAAAAAAAAAAAAAAAAAAAAAAAAACTTTCGGGTCATACGTGTAGCCACGCCCCAGCTCGCCCGCGGACGGGATCCCCATCGAGCTCGTCGAGCCGAGCGGCGCTCGCGGGGCGGGGGTCCGATCCGAGCGGAACCGAACCGGTCGAGCTCTCCGGGGAGCGGCGGGGCGGGATCGGCGCCGAGCTCGCTCCGGGGGCGGGGTCGAAACTCGCGGAAAAAAAAATGAACAAAGGAGGCTCCGTACGAGGATAAGAACGAAAAAACCAGAGTTTTAAAAAAAAAAAAAAAAAAAATTACATTCGGGTCATACGTGTAGCCACGCCCAGCTCGCCCGCGGACGGGATCCCATCGAGCTCGTCGAGCCGAGCGGCGCTCGCGGGCGGGGTCCGATCCGAGCGGAACCGAACCGGTCGAGCTCTCCGGGGAGCGGCGGGGCGGGATCGGCGCCGAGCTCGCTCCCCGGGCGGGGTCGAAACTCGCGGAAAAAAAATGAACAAAGGAGGCTCCGTACGAGGATAAGAACGAAAAAACCAGAGTTAAAAAAAAAAAAAAAAAAAAAATTACATTCGGGTCATACGTGTAGCCACGCCCAGCTCGCCCGCGGGACGGGGATCCCCATCGAGCTCGTCGAGCCGAGCGGCGCTCGCGGGCGGGGTCCGATCCGAGCGGAACCGAACCGGTCGAGCTCTCCGGGGAGCGGCGGGGCGGGATCGGCGCCGAGCTCGCTCCGGGGCGGGGGTCGAAACTCGCGGAAAAAAAATGAACAAAGGAGGCTCCGTACGAGGATAAGAACGAAAAAACCAGAGTTAAAAAAAAAAAAAAAAAAAAAAAATACATTCGCGTCATACGTGTAGCCACGCCCAGCTCGCCCGCGGACGGGATTCCCCATCGAGCTCGTCGAGCCGAGCGGCGCTCGCGGGCGGGGTCCGATCCGAGCGGAACCGAAGCCGGTCGAGCTCTCCGGGGAGCGGCGGGGCGGGATCGGCGCCGAGCTCGCTCCCGGGCGGGGTCGAAACTCGCGGAAAAAAAATGAACAAAGGAGGCTCCGTACGAGGATAAGAACGAAAAAAACCAGAGTTAAAAAAAAATTAAAAAAAAAAAATTACATTCGGGTCATACGTGTAGCCACGCCCAGCTCGCCCGCGGACGGGATCCCCATCGAGCTCGTCGAGCCGAGCGGCGCTCGTGGGCGGGGTCCGATCCGAGCGGAACCGAACGGTCGAGCTCTCCGGGGAGCGGCGGGGCGGGATCGACGCCGAGCTCGCTCCCGGGCGGGGTCGAAACTCGCGGGAAAAAAATGAACAAAGGAGGCTCGTACGAGGATAAGAACGAAAAAACCAGAGTTAAAAAAAAAAAAAAAAAAAAAAAAAATTACATTCGGGTCATACGTGTAGCCACGCCCAGCTCGCCCGCGGACGGGATCCCCATCGAGCTCGTCGAGCCGAGCGGCGCTCGCGGGCGGGGTCCGATCCGAGCGGAACCGAACGGTCGAGCTCTCCGGGGAGCGGCGGGGCGGGATCGGCGCCGAGCTCGCTCCCGGGCGGGGTCGAAACTCGCGGAAAAAAAAATGAACAAAGGAGGCTCCGTACGAGGATAAGAACGAAAATACCAGAGTTTAAAAAAAAAAAAAAAAAAAAAAAAAAAAATTACATTCGGGTCATACGTGTAGCCACGCCCAGCTCGCCCGCGGACGGGATCCCCATCGAGCTCGTCGAGCCGAGCGGCGCTCGCGGGCGGGGTCCGATCCGAGCGGAACCGAACCGGTCGAGCTCTCCGGGGAGCGGCGGGGCGGGATCGGCGCCGAGCTCGCTCCCTGGCGGGGTCGAAACTCGCGGAAAAAAAATGAACAAAGGAGGCTCCGTACGAGGATAAGAACGAAAAAAACCAGAGTTTTAAAAAAAAAAAAAAAAAAAAAAAATTACATTCGGGGTCATACGTGTAGCCACGCCCCAGCTCGCCCGCGGACGGGATCCCCATCGAGCTCGTCGAGCCGAGCGGCGCTCGCGGGCGGGGTCCGATCCGAGCGGAACCGAACCGGTCGAGCTCTCCGGGGAGCGGCGGGGCGGGATCGGCGCCGAGCTCGCTCCCGGGCGGGGTCGAAACTCGCGGGAAAAAAATGAACAAAGGAGGCTCCGTACGAGGATAAGAACGAAAAAACCAGAGTTAAAAAAAAAAAAAAAAAAAAAAAAAAAATTACATTCGGGTCATACGTGTAGCCACGCCCAGCT
>BSBK01008550.1:67500-205328 GCA_027943335.1 Chamaecyparis obtusa | reverse complement strand
ACAAGGAGGAGAGACGAGCCCATAGAGGAGAGGAGGATGGGAGAAAACCACTACCTAGGAGAAACAAGGAAGAACGGGGGAAGGGGCCTGAAAGCCAGAGAGGAACAAGGAAAGACCAGGAAAGGCAAGGGAAGCCAAGAGGATTACGGGTGATGGTGGTTATCAAGCATCCCCTAATAGGGGAAGCCAAGAAGGGCTAACTGACCACCCATCATCTCGGTTGAGATTAATGGGATGGTCGTGGATCTCAATGGCTTCTTTAAGCTTCCTCTTAAAGTAGTTATCCTCCTTGGAGAGGATCTGGGTACTATCCAAACAAATGTGATGCTTGGTGGAAGACGAGTGCTCCGCTAAAGCAGATTTGTGGACCATATCATGCTCAATGTCCGCACAATGCTCATGGATTCTGGTGTGGAAAGAGCGGCCAGTTTCACCTATATAAGGAGTTCTGCAAGAGCACGAGATCTTATACACCCCAGAATCTAGAAAAGAGTCTCTGGAATCCTTGAGAGGGGGGACAAGATTTCTTAACTGAGAAGGGGGTTTGAACGCAACCTGAAGACCCCCTCTTGTTAAGATCTTGGCAATTTTCTGAGAGATGCCATCAACAAAAGGAAGGGTGGAAAAAATAGGAGGCAGGGAAGGGGGAGCTTGAGGAAATGAGTTAGCAAGAAAGAAGGCCTTGGCTTGGTTAAGAGCCTTAGAGATTTGCTTGTGAGAGTACCCATTCCAGATGAAGGACCTGGCGAAGATTGGTAAGCTTGGGGTCTAGATAGTCACCATCACAAATTCTAAGGGCTCTAAGGGAAAGGGTCCTGAGGATGCCAAATTTTTGGCTGGGATGGTGGTGGGAAGAGGAGTGAAGGTATAAGTCAGTGTGGGTAGCTTTGTGATGCAGCTGACGACCAAGAGAGCCATCTGGCTTCTTGATGAGGAGCACATCAAGGAAGGGCAACTAGTTGTCAGACTCAATCTCCTTAGTGAAGGAAATGCTAGGTGCTAGGGTATTGATGTGCTGGTGAAACTCCTCAAGTTTTTCAAGCCCGTGTGGCCAACACACGTTGGTGTCATCAACATAACATTTCCACCATTTGGGCTTGAGGGGAAAGGAGTGGAGGGCCATCTCCTCAAAATGCTCCATGAAAAGGTTGGCTATGACCGGGGACAGGGGGGAACCCATGGCCACCCCATCCACTTGCTCGTAGATGACATTTTGGAAGGAGAAGAAGGTGGATCTAAGGAAAAACTCTACCAAATCTATGATCTCAGCACTAGTCTTGCATTTGACGATTTGGACAGAGTCAGGAATGGGAACCTTGGTGAAGAGGGAGACAACATCAAAACTGGCAAGAATGTCACCTTGCTCTAATTTCATGTCCTAAACAAATTGGACAAAGTGGTTGGAATCTTTAACAAATGAGTCAGAATTGCCTAGCAGGGGGGAGATGATCTTGGCTAAGTGAGAAGCTAAGAGATAAGTTGGCGAACCAATGGTGTCCACAATAGGTCTCAGCGGAATGCCTGCTTTGTGGATTTTTGGCACACCATAGATGCGAGGAGTAACTTCCTTGGAGGGCATCAAATTTTTCTTTGTCACATTATCAAAGGAAGAGTTGGACACAATGGACTTAACTCTCCTCAGAATTTTAGGGCAAGGATTGCGAGCAAGGACCCTATAGCTAGTGGGATCAGAGAGTAAGTCCAACATTTTTTAGACATAGTCCTACCTATTCATAATGATAGAGGCATTACCTTTGTCTGCTTTGGAGATGACAATGTCATTGTTGTTCAAAAAATAGTGGAAAGCAAGAGACTCCACTCTTGGGATGTTGCCCCGCGGTGGGTTACCATGCCTAAGGGCGACAACACAATCTTGCCTAATAGCCTCTGCAGCCTCAGTAGAGAGAGAGCGAATTGCGTTCTCGATCTCATAGAGGAAATGAATGTGAGGAATGGTATGGGGGGCATGGGCAAAATTGAGACCACGTTTCAAAAAATTGAAGGACAAGGGGTCCAAAATGGCCGACGACAAGTTAACGACTAACTTGCTCTCCCAATTGGGAACTGGGAGAAGAGGAGAAAAAGGGAGAGAGGGGGAGCTAGCACCAACTCGGGAGGAGTGGCATGAGGGATGGTCAACTAATAGAGTTTCTGACCGAGGACTGATATGCTGGATACTAAAAGGAGAAGGGGAGACCGAGAGAAGAGAAGAGGTCGAAGCCTCACTTCCAAATGAGGACACACGGGGAGGCAACAAGGGATAGTCCGCAGAGGAGGAGTCAAGGACAAGTCCACGTGGAAGAACCAATGGCAGCAACATGACTCCTACCTTATAGTCATCCACATCAGTCATGACTCCTACTTTGCCATCACCCACATCAGTCACGGGAGGTGGTTGACGCACAATACAAGACAAAGAGTCTTGAGGAAGAAAATCAGACAATTGAATGCTTGAAGTAACTTGCACACAAGGAGAGTCATGGAGATTAGGAGGCATACCTGCAAGTCCTGGCAAGGAGCCGTTGGGAAAAGGTGACCGTTGCAAGTTGACCACTTGCACGCCAGCAATGGAAGCATGAGCCGAAGGGAAGGAGACATCACGAAGAGGAGAAGCCTACGGAAACATTGCCAGAGCACAAACATGTCGTGGGGGGGAAGCATAACATGTGGTCCCCGATATAGAAGTGCCACCTTGAGATAGCCCACGAGAGAAAATAGAATGGGACAGACCTAAATCACCTTGTTGTTCCACGTCTTAAGGTAATTGTAGCACGCCATTGTCCTTAGCATGCGACGCCTTTTGGCGAAGTCAGACCAAAGAAAGGGACCAAGCAGGCAATGCCATATCACAACGTGAAACATCCCATTGCGAGCAAGGAGAATGCCGCCAAAAATGTCCTCTACGAGCTTTGAACAGAAGCTTGGAAAACTTGTTTTTCTATCTTCTAATACATTCCTCCTGTCGCCCTACAGCCCTAGCATAAGAAGACGTGTGTAACCGTATCCAAAGATCAGGGCGTAGGGAAGATGCAAGCTCAAGGTGCAGAGGGAGTAATCTAGCATTGAGATGGTTGATCAACCTCCTGGTAGACTGGATGACAATTCTGAGAAGAGAAAGACCGGCATGATGAAAAATATGTTTGTTGTGGACGCTCCATAGGTGGTGGCTGACTTTAACAAAACACGGGATCAAATGCGCATCTCTGCATCTTTTGAGAAAATCCAAGTCTGCAAATTTCTTCATAAGCTTATCCTTAGCACTTCCAGTTGCTTGGATTTGAAACAAAGTTCCCTCCCATGAAGGGTGTCAATTAACATCATTAAATTTCCACAATCCATAAGTAATGAGGTGAATTTTTGGATTGTTTTCTTTGATGGACATTGAAGAAGAAGAGCATAAATGAAAAGAGGTTAAAGTGTTGGTGGTGGAAGGAAAGGAGTTTAAGAAAGGAGTGACTGAAGAATAATTCTTCTATGCATTGATCCCTATTCCAAGATCCATGGGAGTTGCTCGAGATGGAGACAACACACCAAGAAAAGAAAGGTTAGTAGACCCTACAGTTCCATAGTTGTTGAATCATTATAATGGCATAATATTAGATGGATTTCCAACATCTCTACCAAATGTCAGAGATATAAGCCACCACATGGACTTTATTCCTTGGTCTACATTGCCAAACAAAGTAGCATATAGTGTCACACCTCGACAAAATGCATAGATGTCTAGGCATATTGAAGAGCTATTGAAATTAGGACTGATTGGTAAGAGTTTGATCCCTTATGCACCATGGGAAATATTGAAACACAAAAAGGAAGTAACTTAGAGGCTATGTATGGACTCAAGGGCCATCAACAAGATCACCATAAGGTATAGATTTCCTATACCTAGTATTTAGGATTTACCTAATTGTTTGGGGTGTGCTAACTACTTTTCAAAAATTGATTTAAAAAGTGGATATCACCAAATTAGGATAATCCTAGGAGATGAATAGAAAACTTATTTAAAAAAAAAAAAGATGGGTTGTGTGAATGGAAGGTTATTCCCTTTGGCCTATCCAATGCCCCTAGTACATTTATGAGACTTGTCAATGAAGTCCTATAGGATTTTATATGGAAGTTTGTGATTGTTTATTTATATGACATTCTAATCTTTAGTAGATTCAAGTAAGTACACCTAAAGTAAATAGACATGGTCCTAATGAGGCTTCATGAGGAAAAATTAATGATAAATTTGGAAAAAGTATTTGTTTATGCAAGAAGAAGTCATATACTTGGGTTTTATTATATCTCATGGCGAGTTTAAAATGGATCAGGAAAAGGTGAGTGCTATTCTTTCTTGATATACCCCTAGAAATATGAGTGACATTAAAAAATTTCATGGATTAGTGAGTTTTTATAAGAATTTTTAGTCATGTTTGTGATCCAATTCTTGAGACTATAAATGAGGGTCATAAGTGTAATTTTTTGTGGACTTAAGAGGCTAATGAAACTTTTGAAATATTGAAGAAGGTTTCTCAACAATTGGTCATTTCTTTTCCATATTTTAACAACATTTTCCAAGTAGAGTGTGATGCAAGCCACATGGCTATGTGAGTATTACTTAGTCAATACAATAAGCCAATAGCTCATTTTTCAATGAAATGTTAAATGAGGCAAAAATAAGACACTCTTCCGATGATCTAGAGACGTATGGTCTGATTCAATCCCTAAATAGATGGAGGAATGGTCTAAATCCAAGGGAATTCATTGTATTCAATGACAACTAGGCCCTAAGATTCATTAATAACCAAGGAAAACTCAACCATAGGCACATGAAGTGGGTGGAGTTCCTACACTCATTCACTTTATCTCTCAAACACAAGAAAGGGGTGAAGAATAAAGTGTTTGATTATTTGAGAAAAAAAGTGTTCACCATGAACCAAATTCAATTGGAGATTGTGGTCATAGACTCTTTAAAGAACATGTATGAGTCTAATGAAGACTTTGAAGAGATATATCAGGTATGTGCATCTTTTGGTAAAAAATATCATGTGGAATTCTCTAAATTTTGGATACAAGATGGATTTCTTTTCAAAGGGGGGTAGTTATGCATCCCTAAATGCTCTATGAGACTAAATATTATTAGGGAGAAGAATTTTGGAGCCATGGCATGACACTTTGGTCTTGAAAAAACACTTAATTTAGTAAAAAGAAACTACTTTTGACCAAGGATGCAATTAAAGATCAGAAAGTTTTTTGAGTGTTGTGTAATTTGCCAAAAGAAAGGGGGAAGTCTACTAATGCAGGTTTGTACCAACCTCTGCACATCCCATAAAGGCCATGGGAAAGTGTAAGGATGGACTTTGTATTGGGTTTGCATAGGACAAAGAAGGGCTATGACAATGTGTTTGTAGTAGTAGATAGCTTCAACAAGATGGCTCATTTCTTTTCATACAAAACTTCTTGCAATGCTTCTTATGTTTTAGACCTATTTTTCAAATATTTTTTTAAGATACATGGATTTCCTTTGACTATTGTATCAGACAAGGATGTTAAATTCATTCGGCACTTTTAGAGAACACTTTGGTGGAAGCTTGGAACCAATTTGGCATTTTCATCAGCATACCATCCTCAGATTGAGAGACAAATTGAGGTGGTCAATTGGTCATTAGGAAACCTACTAAGATAATTAAATAGACAACATAGTGAGAAGTGGAATGTGAGGTTGCCTTAAGCATAATTCTTGTATAATGATACAGTCAATAGAAGTACTGACAGGTCACCTTTTTAGATTGTCTATGGTCTACATCCAAGGGGTGCAATTGAGTTAAGGGATTTGCATCAAGGAGATCCTGTTAGTACAGATGGAGAAACCTTTTCCATAGCCATCAAAGAAGTGGATAGCCAAGTGAAGTTACAACTTCAACAATCTATGGAGAAGTATAAATAGTATGCTAACAAAAGAGGAGGGTCGTCCCACAATAGTGTGTCCTACTTTTTTAGACATGCTGATTTTTCTTGAAACAACACATATTTAATAAAATATGATGATTTAAGCCTTGAGAGGTTCCATTTGAAGGAATTAATTACAAATGGTTAGCTCAAAGTATCTTAGATTAAAAAAACATTGATATAACATCTATACTCCTCATTCATACCTACAATGGAGTCTCCTTCGCACCTATGACAATGCTAACAAAAAATCACTTTGACTTTATGTTTTGGAAGATCAAATGAATCCATTTGAAAAACCTATCTATGTAGTATGATACTATTTATAACAAGTTTTCTAATGAATATAATTTTTATACATATTGAGTTCATTATCACTTTTAAATATTACTTTAACTAAACATAGGTTGTTTGGTCATTCAACAACCTGTGTCTTCAAGACTTCGGGAAAAATAGTAAATTACAAAAAAATAATTATGAAAAATATTTAGGAAAAGAGTATTTGTGTTACCTTTATATTAAAAAAATAAAAAAAGAATTTCGATATACACAGATCAAGTTAGAGTGATCCAAGTGACCTTATGTCAAAATTATAGTTACTGTGACTTTAGAACTTAATAAAATATGAAATATTGACCCAAAATGAGTGAAACTAATTACATCTTTTAGATATTGAAGTTAAAAATATAATAACAAAAGAGTTACATCATTATCATATTTCAGAAAAAAAAAATGTTGATCCAAGTGACAGTAACTCCTTAAAAACATAGTTTTTCACACAAACCACTTTTCGAAGGAGAAGGAAAAATGAATTTAAATTTTTTTAAATATATAGATATATATATATATATATATATATATATATATATATATATATATATATATATATATATATATATATATATATATATATATATATATATATATATATATATATATATATATATATATATATATATATATATATATATATATATATATATATAAACTAGAAACAAAATTCTAAAAGACTCTAGTTTACATCATCTTCAAATTCCTAATAGTTTTGCGGCAACAAGTGTTCGAAAGTGAAGTGTTTCTCTGAATGTTGATCTCTGTATCAAAGTTGGCCAAAAAGTGGGACGCAGTATTGTGGGTCCACCCAGGAGAGATGTTCAGTTTAGTATTGGGGACTTAGTGTCAGTTCCTCTAATGAAAGAGAGACTTCCAAAGGGTATGTATATAAAGCTTATGTAAAGCAAGAATGGATCCTAACAGATTCTTAACAAGTGTCGACCACATGCATATGAAATCATACTTCCTCCTTACTTTGGTTTGTTTCCAATTTTTAATGTTTCTAATTTAACTCCATATAAGTGTAATGTGGATGCAGGTGATAGTTCCCAAATACAATAATCCATTGTAGATGATGATATCCCAAAACATGATCTACCTACCTTAGACAAAATCTTGGACACTATGATAGAAAAGAAGACAAGGAAGAAAGAATACCATGAATATCTTGTGACATGCAAAGGAAAGCCAGTTTCTAAGGCTATTTGGATGACTAAAGATCATATTGAGGGACATGAGATAGATCTTCAAACTCTCATCTCAAGTGGGCTTGATATTTCTTGTCTAGGGGAGTATGGTGCATCAACACTTCTTATCCATAATGAATGACAATCACATTTGTTAGGTGTTATAATTCCTTAGGATTAAGTGATCCATCTATGTAATAAGATCCATTTGTAAGACCATTTGACAAGTTGGAAATTATTATAAGCCACTTGGTCAATCTTGGTCAAAGAATCCAAATTTTGTATGCATGCTCTGTCGTAAAAGAGATTAAAATGCTCTTTATCTCTCCTAGTTAGGTTTTGTTCTAGTTGAACTAGAATTTTATATAACAACATAATTTTAGCTAGATAATTAGAATATGACAAACATGGCTGGTGTGGATACTTATGGAGGATTGCACACATTGTAACTTCTCTATAAAAATTACTATTAGTTTAGATTGAATTTATAGTATCCATACTATTAATTTTGATTGATTGCTAAAATATTCTTTTTGAGTATTTATATCTATATTATAGGAAGAATTGATGAGAATGACAAAATAACTATATAAAATGAGGCTCAAAATTTGGGTTAATAACAAATATTAATTGCATTGTGAGTTCTACAATAATATGGATAGAGATATATGAGGTCAGTTGTTACTATAACATCAATAATAAAGTTAGTTTAGATAATATTTTAAGGTATTTTTAGGTAGGAATTTCATATGGTTAGGAAAAAATATCCTAATTATAAAAAAATAGTCATGGTTGTATACAAATATTCAAAGCATTCCAATGATTGCATTCTACCATGAGAAAAATATAATGAGTGTTCATAGGTTTCAAAATAAAGAAAATAATTGTTTCGAAACATAGGTTTGTAATGTCCCACAAGAAAACCCTAAAAAAAAGTGTCAAATATGTACTTAACAATTTATTTTGAAATGTGGAATAACATCATGTACAAAAGTGCAAACATTTACCATAAATCATAAAAAAATATAAATATATCAGAATAAAACCATGATTGTCACATGAACGTACACAAGTAGAAGAATCAAATGTACTTCCAAGGGTTCCAAGAAAACTGCAATACAAGCATGAAAAACCAAGTCACATTCTTGAGCCACCATGTGAGAGTCCTGACCACATCCACGGTCTTCACAGTATAAGATCTGGTGATTTTCAATGATCTCTAACAATGAGTCAAGTTCACCTTTACAGGATCCAAAACAAGGTTAATTTTAAAATATGATTTTCAGTAATACCTATTAAAAATTTAAATGTATCATCTGGGTGATCAAACAAATTACATGTTTACAAAATAGAATTGGATTACTACAATTTCTATTATTGGCATTTCTTGAGATTCAATTTCTAATCACTTAGTCATATAAGACAAATTTGAAACAACTAGAAAAATAGCTCTACGTTTTGGCCAAAAAGTGGACTCAACTTCTTATTGGTACCCTTTATCTCTTTCAACATGATCTAGTTTGCATATAAATATTTATACATCCATGAACATTTGGTTCTATACCTTTACAAGCCTATTTTCTTCTAACATAAATTAATTCATGAACTTAAAAAAAAATCATTTCTCCTTTTTAGTAGCAAAAATGGCGATAACAATATGTCTCCTATAAGTGTTGGCACACCTATTTTCTTTCATTATAAGGAATTATTGTGTTACCTCACCTTGGTTGGGTATGTATCTTCAAATGTGATTACCTACTCAATTTTTCAAAATTACAATTTTTTAGAGGCAAGGATATCTACATAAAATTACTTAGGAATATACTTTATTTTCTACCAATAAGCATGAGTTACACCTTTCAATTAGCAGACACGAATGGAAAATATAATTGCAAATGAATCCTTAGATGCCTATAACTAGCTCATATATATCTCTACATACTTTTAGTTTTTGTTTCTTTAGTTTTGAACCTCACAATGTAATCTCCTTGATATAGAGGAATATTACACCTGTGTGTGTAATCTAACTAGAGATGGTAGCATTTATACATCATAGAAATTATTGGTACATAACTTAGGTTTGATCATCACCCAACTCATCTATTCATTTTTATGCCAGCAAATTACATATCATCTTCATGCATTATTTAAAAAATCTTCAAACACCATAGAAGAACGAAAGAACCACTTGATACCATATATTGGTCTACTCCCATTTTTTTATATTATTCTATGAACATGCATCCCTTTATACAACAGGAAATACAATTTTATAATTGCATAACTAATAGAAATGGAATTGTGACTAATAAATAGTTACACTATCAATTATTTTACACCAACAATTATGGTATTTTTTAACATTCTCTTCTTGTGGCAAGGTGTCAAAATGGTAAGGAGATGTAATAAGTTGCTCTAAACTAATAAAATTTATAGTTGAAATATGAGACCTTGACCTATGTCTCATGGTGGAGATAACGACTCAGTGACTTACTATTGGAGATGGGGATATGTGTTTCAATAGAGGGAGTGGAGAAGGAAAATATGAATTCTAGGCCACATTGGTAGGGGAAGCAGATGAATAATTTTGAGCATAATTTGTGTAAGTGGGGGAGAAAAATGATCATAAGAGTAGATACTAAAGGAGTCTTAATAAGATGGATATTGGTCATATTATTTGTGTTCCCTTCTATAGAATTGTGTTTCATCTGAGGAGCTTGTCTAGGCATAACAAGTGGCTCAGAATACATTTTCATAGATTGTGAACTAGTGACAACAGATACTTAAGCTTGGGTAGCACTTTTTCTTCCTGAAGGGATATTCTCTAATTAGATGACCTTATTGACAATTGAGAAAACATGTATTGGCCTTGTTCAAATATACTAATGGCTAAGACAATTCAAACATTGGGCATATAAATTTAATGTTATTAGGAAACTATTTGGTCAATTCCATTTCTATACATACCCGAAGGTGAACCCTTATCCTTGCAAGCTTTCTTGTGTGGTTATTGCATCACAAGACTCTGCCAAGTTGTGAAGCAACATCTCTATAGAATAGTATGAAGGAAATAATCATAAATGATAACTCTATCCACATTGGATCATTAGACATAGACTGGCTTTCAAGCAAATGTGTAGTGCCATTTTATAAAAATAGTATCAATTTTCTATTTTATTGTTGAAAGGAAACTAGCATAAAGTACCAACAAAGAACTAATTAAAGAAAAATTATTTTAAGGTTGAATACTACAATAAAGATGGAAAGACAAAACCATGAGCATAGACACCAAAATTCTTGATGAAGATAAAAAAAATTGTAAAGGTTAAAAAAAAAACAAAAAAAAACTCATTATTATGTAGATGGAATAAACCCTAATGAAATTACAATAAGAGAAAAGAGAAATTGACTTTAACATAAAAATGCTGCCAAAGAAGAAAAACAGAGACACCTCAAATATATGGAGGTGAGACAAAAGAGTTATAAAATAACTCCCAAATCTAAGTGTGCCATCTAGCATCTTATGTCCCTGAAATGTATCATCTCATAAATGAATTGTGATAATTCATTAAGGACAAAAGACTCAAATGATTCCTTGAAAATGTTCCTGCAAGAGATAGAAGATATGTTATATTTATGTACTTTTATACTCATAACAAACAAGAAATTGTTAGACATTCCCCCAGCAAAGAATACCTACTTGTCTCTTTTGAGATTAATAATTCTTTCTGCTCAGTAAAATAATTTTTAACATACTGAAGAGCATTAATCCGAGGTGGAACATTCGAGGGAATAATAAAACAAGAAATAACTCGGAAAATGGTTGATACATTTAGCTTTCCAAAAATGAACATGTAACGTGTAAGATATAGAAAATTATCCAAACCGAAAAAATTATTATTTCGCAGCTGACCGTTGTAATGATCTTATTCATTTAAGACTGTCAATACCTATAAATTATACTTGACAGCTTGAAAATTCATCCCAGTAAATTAATGAATTTAGCAAATTCCAAACCATGAAATTTAAGGCTGTTGACCAGCTGTGCGTTTAGTGTCAAAGAATCTAACTTGTTTAAGATAAAAATAGTAACAACATCATTCTAAAATATTCGACATAAAATATCTTTTCTATGACAAATCAACCTTAATATTTGTAGAGAACTTTGATAGAGACTCATAAAAATGTTAAGGACGAGAATAAACAATTTGAACAATATTTACATGAACTTGGAGTACAATTTTAAATATTCATATGAATTACCATCAAACATAAAAAGGAAACAAAGAGAAACATACTACATTTATCTGAAATCTTATGCGAACATAAGATACCGTTCAGTCAATATAATGATCTAATTATTTAAGAAAAAATTATAGTAACAAAGACATGTTAACGACATCTTCTGCTTCATTCCAAATGAGCCATAAATTATCCATAACTAAGTGTTAATGAATGATAAGTTTATTCTGGAATTTCCTTTTCCTATTTTTTTTTGGTCGATAAAGGCCTGAAGTTTTCTATTGAAATATGCAGAAAATTAACCATGTAAATATACATATTCTGTCTACTTCTAAAACCAGTCCAATGTTCATGTATGGAGAATAAATATGTCTAGAGCAACAGAGCCCTTCTTCTTGAAAATTAGCAAAATCTAAAAGTCTATTTTAACCAGTGCTGCATCGGATTCAAAATGCAAAATGCAGAATTCAACTGGAACCTGGGATTCATCACCCCAAACCTATATGGAAGGTGATGTTGTATCTTTCTCTGAGCTCTGAGAGTTGTCTTCATCCATCCTGGTCAACTCCAGCAATCAGCTTAATGGGGGTGTCCAACAGAAACACTAAACTAACCTCCTTTGTGATGGCATTGGCTGTTTGAAATAGTAGCGTAAAAGCCAAGTGAAATCCCTGTATAGAAACAGGATAGCCGATTCCCCCAAAAGGTATAAAGGTTACCATAAATGTGAATCTATCCAGGCTTTATCTGCATACCTCATACCGCAGTTGGAACACCTTGAAAAAAATAGCCAAAAAGTACCCTCAAATATGAGTCCACTATTTTCACAATCCAGATGAATATATGCATGTACATTGCCATATTGTGGAGTGATCACATCCCAGAATATTAGCTGGAGAAAAGCAAAAATAAATATTTGCATTTGAGCATTAAGAAAACTGTAACTTCACGTACTTTTATAACACTAAACAAAAGGGCTTTCTGCAGTTTTGAGATTTCCTTTTGTTTTCCAAATATGGTAGGACGGTATTCGAAGCACAGAGTACGTATGTTATTTTGGAATTCTCTAAGAAAAGTTGGACTTAAAATTTTGAAAAGACTAATTGAAAATTGGAAATAGAAGATTCCCAACACAACCAGGTCGTTTGAACATGCTGCTGAATTATATAATACCAAATAGTAGGGATTAAAATATTAGGAGGAGAGTGTAGGATGCACATGTTAATGTTTAGAAAAAACATAAAAGAAAGTAACGAGCTACGTGTGGTTTTGACTTGTGAGGCGCATATTCACTTCATCGCTGTCTTGAGCTCTCAATTAATATTTTAAGATTATGGAGTTCAAGCTGTATATTACAGGAACCTTAGGATTCGAAGGTCCTGAGTATCTTGGAATACATAGTCATAGAATAAATTAATCAATATTAACAGTAATATAGTATTGATTGCAGTGTTTCATTTTCTTTAAAGGGTTTGTAATAAAATTGCAAATTAGTTTTGGGAATGGTATATCTGGACAAAACTTTTAGTTCTACGAACATGACTAATAAAATGTGATTGATTTTTATGGAGTTTTAAATTATGTAATATTTATTATTTAATAAAAATTAGAAATGGTAATATTATAGCTTCAATATAAACTATTTTTATGTGATTAAAATTTATACTCTATTACAAATAGAAAGCGAGATAAGGAAAACGAATCGAATTGAAAATATATTTTAAAAGATTAACATTTTTGAATATATATATATATATATATATATATATATATATATATATATATATATATATATATAATCTTTAAAAAAATACTATTATCTTTGTCAATTACATTCACACAATTAAAATTCAATTTTTTATTTTAAATTTTTATTAACAATATTTTTAAATTTTTTTTTCCAAAATAATTAATAAATTAACCTCTATTATATTTCATATAATTCATCTACTTTCATATTTTATTCATTTATTGTAATTTATATTTTAAACAATAATTTTTTTCTTCTGGTGCCGATCCCATTACAAAGAATCTTGAGCAAAATAAGTCTATAAATACAACGCCTGAGTATAGAGAAACACAACTTCTTAAGCTACTTCAGCTATTTCTCTCATCCCATTCCTGTCTTTGCTATCCTTGCTAATATAGCTAGTTTGAGTTTTTGCTTTGTATCTTTCAAGATGAAAACTTGGGTTGCTGTAATTATTTCTATATCTCTCCTTTTTTGTGTCATTCTTCTTTGTGAAGCTCGGCCAATTATGACACCCAATCCAGAAGTCCCAATACCCCCACAAGCTTTTCCTCCAATAAATTCTGTGATCTCCACTGATAATCTGAGAGAGATAGCAAGCTATAAGGATCTCAGAGGAAAAGAGTATGTTGGTTACAGAACAAATAGGAATGATGTAGCTACAGTATCCACTGATCTCAGAGAGACTGCAATCTATAAGAAAGGATACGAAGCACCACTCACAATGAGTAATCAAGGTGGTCATAGTCCTGGAGTAGGACACGAGATTCCATACCTCCCCTGCTGCTGAACAGCAGAAAGGAAGGATTCAATAAAAAGTCATGCATTCCTGGGTATAACTGTACTTATGAATAGCTACTCTACGACAAACAAATATTGTTTATTGGTTTTGCTTGTTAAACAATGTTATAATGCTATGATAAATGGTATGAACCACTGAGATTTCTTCTGCCGAACAGAGAAATATAACGATGTGCCGATTGCTGATGTATGTCTTACAATAAATAATATTAAGTTGATTTTCTTATTTACCATGCATATCCTTCAGCATTCTTCTTTGTTGCAGATGTCAGATTTTCAAAAAGTTGTCAAATTAAATACTCTTTATGGGCATTCCCATAAAGGTTCCAGGCAGCTTTTTGAGGGTTGATGTGTACGATTTAGCAGCTTTTGTACTTTCATCCCTTCCTTGCTGCTTTGTTACGTCTTGGTATAGCGCTTTGGTTGCTGTAGAACATTTTGTTTGCAAGGCCCGAGGATCACTCACTTCCCTTCTAGCCTTTTCTTTTGTATAAATTTGTCTAATATTGCTACTGATGGATGTATTGCTGAGTTCCTTTGTACAGTCAGATTTTGGTTTGTGAGCGATCACCACAAATATTCTTATTTAAGAATAGAGGAACTCATGAGAGGAACCAATCATGCACATGATCAATTTCAAGGGATTTACAGGCTGATTATGCTTCGAAAGCAAGCTCAAGAGCCTCGTATCCTCTAAGCTCCTCTTGATACTAGCTCTAAGTCATGGTGCTACAAACATTAATAAGATGTCAAATATCGAGGAACATGTTTAAAGTTTTTGGAATACTTCAGCACTTTGCTATAATCAGGTTCATCCTTCTTCCAAAGACCTGATCAGTCTTTCTGTCTTTCTTTTTTGTTTTGAGAAGATACGGTTCTTACTGTGTGCCATGTAATTGTTAAACAGTTTGATCTATCTTTTCTGTTGTAAACTGTATGAAGTTGGGTTTCGGCTTATATTGGCTCTGCTTTTTTTTCAGGCTAGTTGGAAGGTGAAGGATGAGTTTGGATATTTGATGTTACATTTACTTAATTATTAAACTAAAAGTTAATCTTCATTATATTCTTATTTTCCTCATTTACCTTATCGACTCTAATCAATTTAGAATAGTCTAATGTGAAACTGAACATCAAATTCATTTCTAAATATTTCAACAAATTAAATCTACTTTATGCAATAATTGTATGCACCTTAAAATAGTCGCCTAGACTTTGGACCCCCATTCAGCATTTTATCAAATCCCTGAATCAATATTTTCAAAAATCAGTATTTTTCAATTATATCAATTTTTTTATCAAATCCTAGTTCTATCATTTATTCGATTATTTTCTATGGGCTAACCATTTTATCCCAAATTTTTATTTATTTAAAAGGAATTCCCTCCCCTTTTAATAAATAAAAAGCCCCCACTTTTCCTCTTATCTTAAGTTGCACAAATAAAACATTATTCTTATTTTATAAAAAGAAGAAAAATACTTTTTGTCTCATATGGACACAAAAGTCAACTTTTATTTTCTCATTGGAAGATATTTGTGCACATGGATTGCTCGTCTTTCAACCTCCACCCTTGATTAAGACTTTTGTCTCTTAATCTCCATGGTCTATTCCTCCTCATTTAGGATCCATCTCTTTTATGCTAATGTTATGTTGCAGGTTTTCTAGTTCATATTGGAGCTCTTTGAAGACACTCTTGCATCCAAGCTTTGAAGACTTGCTTTCATTGTTACATTACATTCTAGTTGCATATTTACTTTATTAGTTGCATTGTCATGACATATTAGCTTAGATTTCCTTTTATGCAATAGATTGACTTCACATAGCTTAATTAGGAGAATTGTAATCCATTGCTATTTCCTTTCTTAGTTTTATTTGCATTGTCATTTCATAGACTATTTTGCATCATCATTTAGATTTGCATTGCATTGCATACTTTGATTCCATTTAGGGATATTGGCATTGTTGCCCTTGTCCTCATTGTGAATCTCTCATTGTGTGGTTGACTAGCAAGGTCACTAGTTTCATAGCTCTAGCTGAGAGCAAATCTATCAAGTTCCTTGCAACTCCATGCATAGAGAGCTATGAGTTGCTTTGTGAGGTCTCATTGTTGAGCAACCTTGCATGTAATGATTCATAGGAGTGTGGTCATATTTCTACCATACAATAATCACCAAATATACAATAATTAAATAGCGTTAATTTAATTTTCCATTCTAACAAATCCTTTAAACACAAGTGAAATAATAGACATCACCTCAAAGAATTGAGTACTGATAATAATGATAAAATATAATTAAAAGTAAAGAATTATGATAAGAGAATTTAGTTATTTAATATAATTTTGTACTTGAACTCTCAACTAGCTATGCTCTATTATTTATTTATTTTTAAAATAGCCAAAGTCATTGAACTATCTATTCCCTATTATTACACACAGTGGAAAGGGACAAATAATTTCCTATTGGTTTTCCTTAAAAGTGATTGACCAATATTGGTTGAAATAAAAGTGATTCTTCAAATATTTCCGTTTAATTCCCTAATGATTTTCCTTAAAAGTGATTGACCAATATTGCTTGAAATAAAAGTGATTCTTCAAATATTTCCATACTGCTTTCCTTAGCTTAATGGTCAATCAATTAATGGTGAATGACTTATTAAATATTTCAATAATGCTTAGTAGCTGTTAAGTTGCAATAGTGTTTATTATCTTTTTAAACTTAATACCTTTTATTGTAATAAAAAATATTGAAATAAAAGGTTATTTATTTTAATAACCTTTTAGTAACTTTTCCATTTTTAAACTTAAAAGCGATTGACCATCTTGATAAATTTTAATATTATAAATAACCGCCCAATGGCGCTTAAAGTCTTATCATAATATAATTTGCACGTCATGACAGCCATGAAGTGAATAATGGCCTCAGAAGCAAAAAGAATGCCGCAACTGCAAATAGTATGATAGTCGGTACATTTTATATATTACCGACAACGCATGGATCCCAAAACACTTTTAGAAAAGTTAATATGAATTTACTAGTCCTCGCACTTAGCATTATATAATCCCTTACATGTTGGAACTAACGGCTTGCTATCATGAGTAACCTTTGCAAGCAGGATTGTTTGTTTTGAGATTTTATATCACTAAACAGGACACTCATGTTTTCCATAAATTTCATAAAAATATTCAGTTTCATACTTTCTAAAGAATGCCGAACTAGTGCATTACTATTGTATACATGCGCTTTGCACCTCTGTGTCTGTCATTATAAGTGTAAATTCTTCATATGATGTTCAAATATTTTGATGCTAACTATGGTAGATGTCCTCATTAATTTAATTGGTAAGAAAAGTTGTGGAACTAGTTGAGAATAATAATGGAAGGTTCCAGCTGTGCAATAGTGTTAAGACAATTTAAAATAATAATATGAATATTATTTAATAAATTTCAGAATTATCAAAGATGAATATGATGACTTTTGAAAATGTAATTTTATAAACTATAAATATATTTATTGAGTTGTAGAGTCATATATACTCATTCAATCCAAATATTATTCTTTTTCTAAATTATAGGAATTATTTAATAATTAATTTCTGAATTATCAAAAACTGATTTTAATAGATAATGACAAACACATATTCATTTCCCTTAAACATAAAGAAATATTAGTGCTACCTAAAATTTAGGGACTCATTAAGAAAGATTAGTGTTGCGTAAAATATAGAAAATTATTAAGATATATTGATATTTTTAAAAATATAAAATATTTTATAAAATATAAGAAATTGTTATGAAATATTAATCTTCTATAAAATATTAGAAAACTGCTAGAAATATTAATATACTCTTAAATATAAATATTTGCTAATAAATATTAACATTTCCTCAAACATAGAGAATAATTAAGAAAGATAAGTCTTTTCTAATGTCAAGAATTATTAGAAAAGGATCAATACTCTTCTTTAAAATATAAAAAAATATTAAAAGTGAATTTATTTAAAATATAAAAAGAAAAAATCTCTTTTTAAAATATAATTTTTTAAAATATAAATAATAATAATAAATTTTTAAAACTATTAGAAATCTGTTACAAATCTAAACTAACTATTAGAAACCTACTACCACGCTTTGCCTTCTCAATGAAAAGGCTTCTCAAGGCAAGGAGTCTGTAGAAGGAAACCGTGAACTCTTCAAATTTGAGGAGTGGGCTGACTTATTGTTGTCTAAGTGCTTATGGGACGGGAAGTGTCTGTTTAAAACTTTAAGTTATGTTTTTAGCCCTAGCATATTTTATTGTTATTGCTAGATCTTTCCAAGACAATTTCGTGGTTGTTTGATACTCAACAGTTGTGGTGGATTGTTTTTTGTTTTTTGTTTTTTGTTTTTATGTTTTTTATCATAGTAGAAGCTATGTGTGCTTTAATGCTACTCTCTAAGTTGAATTAATTTTTTGTTAATTCTCTTAGTTAGCCTCTCTTTGTTCCAAGCACCCTTTTGCACCTGCTATTTTCAAAAACAATTTTACCACCCAATTATTAATATGTCTAATAATTTTATTAAAATCATATTTAATTAAAAACAATTATTAAAATTACTTACTTTTAGTTTTATAATTAATTTTAACTTATATGTAAAGTGATTTTTTAAAATTCAATCATATATAAATAAATAAATTATATAAAATAATAATAAAAATCATACAATAATAAAAGAATACAAAATACATTTTAAAAAAAAAAGTGGCGAAAATAATACATTGTGGGTATAAAAGTGCTAATAAAATTGATATGTTTTATATCTCAGAATTTCATGTATAAGACCCAAACTAATTTAACCAATTAGAAAATTGATTTTTACAAATTCTAAAGTTAAAAAGATTGCTTGTAGACATTAGAAAACATAAAATTATAACAAAATACAAAACACAAAAAATGTAATTGATCTAAAGTGTTTTATTTAATCACTAATTAACACTAACAATCCATAAAATGGTGCTATAGTTACATAGTTGAATCCACTAGTATATTGCCTACGAAAAATGTAATAAATAAGATCTAAATTTTGAGTTGATAACAAACTTAAATTATGTTGTCAATTCTACAATCATAGGGCTAGAGATGGATCTATGTGGACAATTTGTGTGACAATTGTAATCATGAGGTAAATCATAAAGGTAGTTTAAAATAATATTTCATATAAATTATAAAAAAAAAGTCATGATTCTATAAAAAAAAATTGAAGCATTGAAATGATTTATATGACCATAAAAATTTGATTTCTAGTATGTAGTCATAAGTTGCAAAATAAAGAGAATAAATGCTTCCAAAGGTAAGTTTATGGAATGATGCTTAATCATTAACCCAACTATAATAGAAATTAAAGAATTGCCTAAGTTCTTCTCTTCTAATTTCGTAGGAAATCCTAACATGGATCTTCTATATTCTGGAATAGGAACGCAAGGAAAAACATAGAACCCCTTAAATTGAAATCTTAACAATTTCAATGAAAGAGTACAAAAGAAGTGTGAAAGGAGGTCAAAATGATTCTTCATATTTTGCACAAGCAGTCCTACTTCATATTATTTATTCCCAATTTTTAGATAAATAAAGGTCCATACTTTTTCCTTTTTCCTTTTTCTAATGCGTTGACTTATCACCTTCATATAATGCATCATTTATTTTAATTGCCACACCCATTGAAATATGATACCAGAATCTCATGCCCATAAATCCACTACTGGGCAGAACATAAAAAAGTTACCCTTATAAACAAAACCTTCCTTTTTAAATGTAAACTAAACTTAGAAAATAGGATATACATAGGATTGAAACTAAAATACAGAAATATGATTAATTCCTTCACTAGAAAATATAGCATTTTATAAATTAGAATTCTTTTCATATTTTCACAAGTTCATGTAACAACAACAGATTTCCTTTAAAACCAGATGCCTATTACTAACATGAATAGGAGATAAATGACTTTTAAAAGTAAGATTTTCTAATATAGTTTTATCTTACACTTCATCCTTTTTGAAACAAAAATAATATGCCAAAAAACACAATTATTTAAATCTTCTTATACTGTCATGTTAACATAGTTTCTTTTACAACACAATGGCTTCAAATAATTTTCATGTAATTGGAGACCCCTAACTTCAAATGAGAAATACATATATTTACATCTCCTTAAACAAACATCATACTTTTCAAAAAGAATTTAACAAGGAGATCTTCTCCTTTACATTTCTAAGAGGACCAAAACTCCTCCAACAAAAGCATATTCCTCTTTACAGTTTCTTCATGGAAACAAGATGCTTCAAGGACCTAGGAAAGAAATCTTTGTAGGATGGCCATGGGAAGCTCACCTCCCATCCTAGGCCTCTAAGAGGCCACCCCTGAGCTAGGAGAACCAATGCTAACCCAAGTATGCATGAAGCCAAATAAGACACATTTAAATAAAAATAAAACACACATAATTACACCCTCCCATGGCCATCCTACAAAGATTTCCTTTGCAGGTCCTTGAAGCATCTTGATTCCATGAAGAGATTGTAAAGAGGAATATGCTTGTGTTGGAGGAGTTTTGGTCCTCTTAGAAATATAAAGGAGAAGATCTCCTTGTTAAATTCTTTTCAAAAAGTATGATGTTTGTTTAAGGAGATGTAAATATATGTATTTCTAATTTGAAGTTAGGTGTCTCCAATTACATGAAAATTATTTGAAGCCATTATGTTGTAAAAGAAACTATGTTAACATGACAGTATAAGAAGATTTAAATAATTGTACATTTTGGCATATTATTTGTGTTTCAAAAAGGATGAAATGTAAGATAAAACTATATTAGAAAATCTTACATTTAAAGGTCATTCATCTCCTATTCCTATTAGTAATAGGCATCTAGTTTTAAAGGAAATATGTTGTTGTTATATGAACATGCAAAAATATGAAAAGAATTCTAATTTATAAAATGCTTTATTTTCTAGTGAATGAATTAATCATATTTATATATTTTAGTTTCAATACTATGTATATCCTATTGTTTAATTTTAGTTTACATTTAAAAAGGGAGGTTTTGTTTATAAGGGTAACTTTGTTGTGTTCTACTCAGTCGTGGGCTTCCCAAGGCCTAAATAAGGTATCCTATGGTCAAAAACTCCCCTAACCCATAGGTATATGAAGCGGGCTAGTAAAAAATAGGTTGAACTCAACCCTAGGTGGCCATATAACCCCTCAAAAACCCTAGTTAAGATCACCTACGAACTTCAATGGATGTGACTCCACCTTGGGCTCACAAACCAATTGGTCCTTATAGGGAAAAGAGCTAGGTACCTAGTGGAAAAGGTGGGTCCTCAAGATTTCTAAGTGGACATGCCATGACACATCATTTTCACAACAAGTGTGCCAATTGGCACTACATAACACATCACAACATAGTTGGCAAGTCCACTTGTTAATCTCACAATTTAATGAATGCAAATGCAGATTAAATATACACCATACACTATATGAAGGAAAATACATTACAATGAGGTTTTGTCTCTTCAATAGATGCAACCTTGGCTTTACAAGATTCACATAGGGGTTAGTCATTATTCTTCGATAAAATTCTATGGCCATGATCCTGCACACTCAATTTAAACATCAGTAACCTCAAGAAGTATAGTCATCAAAATTCAAAATGCACAATCAACATTACCATTAAAATTATCTAACACACGAAGTACATGCTTTTAGTCTCTATAATCCTTCATCATAATTTTAATCATTACTTTAAGCATTCCTTTCAAATGAACATATGTAAATTGAATCAGAAGAACATAATCTCATCAACCCATATGTCACACTTATCATTCTAGATCTAAATCATGATGTAGTTTTAACTAGTTTGCATAAGCATTACTTTTATCAATTCTAAAATCATTTATATGGCATAAAATCAAGTAACCAAATCATCAAGTAATTCTCGTAATAATGTCTTGAAATTCATCAATATATTTCATCACCTAACTTTTAACCTTCACAAAATTTCACATCTCAACAATAATTCAAATCTTGATTTATCAACTCCTATCAGCATAAACTTATATCTGAATTGTGACAACTTAGTATTTAGCTAAATCAATTATCAAAATGATAGTCATAATGTAGTATAGGGTTTGTTGGATCTTTTTCTTGCAGGACCAAACTTGAATCAAATGGTTGGGCTTGAATCACAAGTTAGGCACTCAAGCTTGACAACAAAAACAATCCAACTGATGAGGATAGAGAGAAATCCTCCTTCTTTGAGCTCCACATTCACTCAGGCAGGTATTTCCTTATCTGCACATTCAAGACACCTCATGACAAACCAAAGGCCTACAGACAGATTAATGTGGAATAGAAATCAATCTCCTATAGGTATCATGTACCCTAATGATAGAAAATCTCATGCAATAGCCCTACTTGCATGGAATGAAACTGAAAGCTAGAGACCTATCCTAACAATAAAAAAGGGAAAGGGTGGAGCTAAAGGGAAATGATTTTAAAATGAGTTTGAAGGGACCCCTGAGATACCCTAAGTCTTTCATAGACCAGTGCCTTATCCAATGGACCACAAAGTCAAATACCCTATTGCAGATGACAGCTGTGAAATAATAAACAACATATATTCAATGTGTCGATGCCTAACATCAATCACGCACCATGACCAAACCTCAACTTAGTTCCCACTTGTGCATTCAAATATTTTATTACCCATCAAAGGATTTTGACCCTACCCTTAGAAGAGACCTATGAATAGACAATACATTAACCAGCATCCACTAGAAGACAACCATGACCTATCCTTGATATTTCAACTCATACATACATGAATACTAACCCTGAACCAGTTATCTCTGTGAAGACAACTCCACCCACAAGCTCTCAGGCAATGGAAAGTAGAAAAAGTAGACATCCTTGGTGCATGACTAATGAGTTCAAAATTCAAATGGAGATAGCTTGACAACAGTAGAGTATATTAACTTCTCATACATAAGACAAGTCACTTACAATATGTATTGTGTTCTCAGAACCAACAAGAGAAAGAGGAACACTCTATATGAAAAGAAGAAGAGAAAGATCTACAGGAAAAGGATCCTTGAGCATGGAACCAATTCTCCTCAAAAATTTGCAGAAGAAGGAACCCTCACAAAATCGAACAACCTACAATTTATACCACTGGTTACCTTGGAATCCCAAATAGCAGGATGCAACAAGCAATGGGTAACCAGGGTAAAATTAAGTCTACAACATCCACTAAGTACAACAAGAAATGAGAATTTGCAGAAAAGCCTGGAAACTTGAAAAGAAATTAGGTGTACAATTGCATTGGTTTCCACACCACAAGCTAACTACGACCACAAGTAGAAGTGATTTCTTTCTGTAGGAAGAACAACTTCAATGCCAGAGCTAGTCTGAAGACTTTGCATGTACAAAATATAGAGATCTCTAGCATCAATCAAAACCTTAGCCACCCGCACCAAAACAATAGTCCACTGTATTCAAATCGGCAAGACATCCCAGGCAGAAAAATCGGATCAGGACGACCGCATAGATCTTCTTCATCATTATCGCAACTACTACTATCTTGTAGAATTCAAATTCATAGCTACCACACATGTCACAAATAGCTCACTATGAAAACACCGATAAGAAACCCTACAATCATATTTGAAATCAGGTGCCAACGACTAGCCGGTCAACAGCCAATTAGAATCCATCACGTCAGCACCACTAGTACCGTGGACCCACTTAACTCCGCAACAGCGACATCAAATAGTTTTTGCATGATCGCATAGCTAGGACATAGGCTATGTGAACATGCAACACACTGCAATCCTCTACCTCCGCATAACTGCCGATGTTGAGAGTTAATGCAAAACATCAGTCACATGATCGCATAGCCTTGAAAAAGGCTATGCGAACATGTGACTAACCACCAGCAATCACCACCGCTACCGCCATGCTGACCAATCGAGAACTAGCATGACACCACTTGCCAACGGGACCACCAAATAGCTACAAACGGGCCCCAACACACATGGCACCCTTGTCACATGATCACCTAGCCAGGAAACGGGCTATGTGAACATGCAAAAACCCACAGACCTTTACCTCCATCACCATCATGCCGCATAAAGTTAACACCAAGGGGTTTGTCACATGATCGCAAGCTATAGAAATGGCCCTAGCGATCATGTGACAAGGCCATAAGGCTACCACATCACCACCTCAGACCAACCAAAAGACCCCACATCACCACCTACCACTAAGTCCTAGGGACACATGTCAACCGATCACATGATCACATGTCAAAAAACTCTGACATGCGATCATGCGACAGCCAACCCCAGGTTGCCATATCACCATCAGTGGGACCACCAAACTACATCACTGATGGGCCTCAACACAAAAAGGTAACTGGTCACATGGTCGCATGTCAGAAAACTCTAACATGTGATCATGCGACAACCAATCGTTTCAAACCCCACTCGAAGAACTGGGACCCACGCGGATAGGTGGAAAGCAGTCACATGATCACATGTCAGAAAAGCCTGACATGCGACCATGTGACAACCAATTAGGAAGATCTTGTAGACCTGGACCCACCATCCATTGCACTTGCACAGTAAGGACCAATAAACAAGGAGTGTCAACAAAAGGGATAAATGTGAGGTCGAAAACATCTAGGGTTTTGGGTGAAGGATCAAAAACACATAAAGTTTTCAACATTGACACAAAGGTAAAAAAGGATGTGAAAACACCGAGGGTTTTTATGTAGGCCAAAAAGGTCAAAAACATCATGGATTTTAAAAAACACTGTGGGTTTTTGACACTGTGGCAGATTTTAAAAATATTTTCCTATAAACCTTAGAACTTGAATAACTCTTTGGGTTTTATGAATTAGCACGTACAAATGGGACTGGAGCAAGGTGACACATTGAAGAGCATAGGGAAAGATACTTCAAGAAAACTCACAAGAAAATGGGCCATTTTCACAGGGTTTTTGTTGTGACAAGAAAATAGACTAACAGTGGCTCTAGTTGGGGACATGTATCTCTTGCAGATACAATGAGGACCTCAGATCTCTGGGAAGAAGTAGACCACCCACTGGAAAAACATAGAGACCTCAAAAAACTTAGGGAACAGACCAGGAAAGAAACACACAATAGGAAAGGGAAAGATATTTATAGATATTTACAAAAGAACTTTAATCAGGGACCCTCCTGAATCAAATGTCTAATTTTCATCCACATATGCAACCAGCCACCTAAAAAAACCTTGATATTCTTGCTACCACCATATGTGAACATTCATGGGTTGAAGAATGAACTTGCACTGATCACCACCCATGTTTTTCCTGTCACAGCTACCGTATTCACACTCATATTCATATTCCAAGAAGTAGGGAACATCATCTACTTCTTTTTGATGGTTGGAAACAAAATTTTGATCTTGTAATGCATCAAAAAATGGAACATATTGACTATCATGTATTACCATAAAATTACCTAGCTGAGAAGGAATTAGATCCTCTGATTTGCCTTCTTGCATTGCCTCAACCACTAAGCAACTTTGTTCTTCAATGATGTCTTCATGACAATGATCATGAACCAAGTGAAGGTCTTCTTTAAAGCTTCTATGGTAGGGGAACACTGCATCATCATTTTCACCAAAAATTTTTATGTCCCAACTATTTAAGACTAGGTCCTCAACACTGTCACACTCAATATCATACTTTGCAAGAGAAGGAAAAGGACTTGAACAATAGACTTGTTCATCACTGCAATCTTGATGATAGGAAAACACACTATCATGTCCTTGTACCTCTTCTTCTGTAGGGTCATTACATGAGGGGATCTTTAATAAAAAAGGATCATCACTATCACTTTGAACACTGGCCTCATTATCAGTGTCAAAGGATACATCTTAGGGGAGCTGCAAATCAAAATCCAAAGTAGGGGCATACCTCTGAAATTCTTCAGCCAAGAGTGCTGAAATCCTTTCACTGCTCAATGGACTTTGGGCCTTGATATCATTTTCCTCAGCCTCACCCCTAGTGCTGCAAATATCATCCTTGTGAGGAATAAGGATACACATTTTTGGCCTTAGATAATCTTGTGTGAAGAAATCAATGCAGGAATCATCATCTACATCATAATCATATTCTTGCCTCTCACATAAAACATCATCAAAGTGGGACAAGAAGACTGCCCTCTCTTGTTGACAAGAAGAAAAATTTGTAGACAAAAAGGAAATAATGCCATCCTCAGGTTCATCTTCAACATCCTCATATGCACTGATCTCAGAATCAGCTTCATAGTCAACACTCTCTGCATAGTGAGAATCAACATCAGAAACACTGGCCTCCTCATGAACATCATCAGGAGCTACCAGTCTTAGTAATCTTATGTTCTCTGCTAACTGCTAGTTCACCATTTTCAAGCTCGCTAATTCCTTCTTGAGAGCAGCAACTTTATCAAAATGCTCAACAAACTTAGCTCTCAACACATCCCAAGAAGGGATTGAACATGAGGGCAAGGACAAGAACCACTTCCTTGCACCATCAGAAAATGTGTGCACAAATAACCTCATGGCAATATTTTCATGTTCAACATCCATACCTCCAAAAATACCCATGACAACATCAACATGCTGGCCTGCAGAAATAGACCCACCAGCCATGAATCTTGGCAAGCACTTCCCATCCTTAGTAGAGAACTCATTAGGGGCACCTTCAATGCCGTCAAAACAAATGGGGCTATATTCCTTCTTAAGGAACTGCCCACCACTTATTCCTTTATAGCAGTGCTACACACTTGATAGGGAAACATTTTCAACAAAAGAATACCTAAAATTTTTGTAGCTTGAAACCTGTTGACTGAAAAGTAAGGTAGATCTAGAGCTCACCATGCAGCTCCATCAAGTTCTTTTCTTTTAGAGTCACCACCTCCTTGCAGAGGAAAAATGTTTCACTTGTCTTTGTGTTTCTTCTTTCAGTCAACCAAAACTTAACCAGAATTTATACATTGTTTATCAGGGAGTGCACTGATCAAACAAAGATTTCAGAGCCTCCACTCACAACTAGGTGAGAAAATTTTGCAAATGCTTGATTTTTATTTCTGACTCTATTCTAGACTCTCCCCAACAGAGTTTCCATCTTGTTAGATGTTTTTCTTGCAAGACCAGACTTGAATCAAATGGTTGGGCTTGAATCACAGGTTAGACACTCAATCTTGACAAGAAAAACAATCCAATTGATGAGAATAGAGAGAAATCCTCCTTCTTCTTTGAGCTCCACATTCACTCAGGTGGGTATTACCTTATCTACACATTCAAGACACCTCATGACAAACCAAAGGCCTGTAGATAGATTAATGTGGAATAGAAATCAATCTCCTATAGGTATCTTGAACCCTAATGATAGAAAATCTCATGCAATAGCCCTACTTGCATGGAATGAGACTGAAAGCTAGAGACCTATTCTAACAATAAGAAAGGGAAAGGGTGGAGCTGAAGGGAAATGATTTTAAAATGAGTTTGAAGGGACCTGTGAGATACCCTAAGTCTTTCATAGACCAGTACCTTATCCAATGGGCCACGAAGTCAAATACCCTATTACAGATGACAGCTATGAAAAAAGAAACAACATATATTCAATGTGTTTATCCCTGACATCAATCACACACCATGACCAAACCTCAACTTAGTTCCCACCTGTGCATTCAAATATGTTATTACCCATCAAAGGATTTTGACCCTACCCTTAGAAGAGACCTATGAATAGACAATACATTAACCAGTATCCACTGGAAGACAAGCATGACCTATCCTTGATATTTTAGCTAATACATACATGAATACTAACCCTGAACTAGTTATCTCTGCGAAGACAACTGCACCCACAAGCTCTCAAGCAATGCAAAGTAGAAAAACCAAACATCCTTGATGCATGACTAATGAGTTCAGAATTGAAATGGAGATAGCTTGATAGCAGTAGAGTATATTAACTTCTCATACATAAGACAAGTCACTTACAATATGTATTGTGTTCTCAGAACCAACAAGAGAAAGAGGAACACTCTATATGAAAAAAAGAAAAGAAAGATCTATAGGAAAAGGATCCTTGAGCATGGAACCAATTCTCCTAAAAAAATTGCAGAAGAAGGAACCCTCACAAAATCAAACAACCTGCAATTTATACCACTGGTTACCTTGGAATCCCAAATAGTAGTATGCAACAAGCAATGGGTAACTAGGGTAAAATTAAGTCTACAACAACCACTAAGTACAACAAGAAATGAGAATTTGTAGAAAAGCTTAGAAACCTAGGAAGAAATTAGGTGTGCAATTGCATTGGTTTCCACACCACAAGCTAACTGCGACCACAAGTAGAAGTGATTTCTTGCTGCAGGAAGAACAACTTCAATGCCAGAGCTAGTCTGAAGACTTCAAACGTACAAAACATAGAGATCTCTGGCATCAATCAAAACCTTAGCCACCCGTGCCAAAACAATAGTCCACTATATTCAAATTGGCAAGACATCCCAGGTAGCAAAATCAGATCAGGACAGCCGCATAGGTCTTCTTCATCATTATCACAACTGCTACTATCCTGTAGAATTCAAATTCCAAGCTACCACACATGTCACAAATAGCTCACTGTGAAAACACCGACAAGAAACCCTGTAATCACATTTGAAATCGGGTGCCAATGGCTAGCCGATCGATAGCCAATTAGAATCTAGCACGTCAGCACCACTGGTACTGTGGACCCACTTAACTCCACAATAGTGACATCAAAAAGTCATCGCATGATCACATAGCTAGGAGACGTGCTATGTGAACATGTGACATAGTGTAATTCTCTACCTCCGCATAACCGCCGATGCTGAGAGTTTACGCAAAATGTCAGTCGCATGATCACATAGCCTTGAAAAAGGCTATGTGAACATGTGACTAACTACCAGCAATCACCACCACTACCGCCATGTTGACCAATCAGGAACCACCATGACACCACCTACCAACGGGACCACCAAATAGCTACAAATAGGTCCCAGCATAGGTGGCACCCTTGTCACATGATCGCATAGCCAGGAAATGAGCTATGCAAACATGTGACAACCTGCAGACCTTTACCTCCGTCACCACCATGCCACATAAAGTTAACACCAAGGGGTTTGTTACATGATTGTAAGCCATGGAAATGGTCCTAGCGATCATGCGACAAGGCTATAAGATCACCACATCACCACCTCGGACCAATCGGAAGACCCCACATCACCACCTGCCACCGAGCCCCAGGGACATGTGTCAATCAGTCGCATGATCACATGTCAGAAAACTCTGACATGCGATCATGTGATAGCCAACCCCAGGCTACCACATCACCACCAGTGGGACCACCAAACTGCATCACCAATTGGCCTCAGCACAAAAAGGTAACCAGTCGGATGGTCGCATGTCAGAAAACTCTGACATGCGATCATGCGACAACCAATCATTTCAAAGCCCACTCAAAGAACTGGGACCCACGCAGACAAGTGGCAAGCGGTCGCATGATTGCATGTTAGAAAAGTCTGACATGTGGCCATGCGACAACCAATCAGGAAGAGCCTGCAGACCTGGACCCACCATCCATCGCACTTGTGCAATAAGGACCAACAAACAAGGAGTGCCGACAAAAGGGATAAATGTGAGGTTGAAAACATCTAGGGTTTTCAGAGAAGGATCGAAAACACACATAGTTTTCAACATTGACACAAAGGTAAACAAGGATGCAAAAACACCGAGGGTTTTCATGTAGGCCAAAAAGGTCAAAAACATCATGGATTTTCAAAAACACTATGGGTTTTCGACACTGTGGTAGATTTTAAAAATATTTTCCTCCAGATCTAAGAACTTGAATAACTCTCTGGGTTTTATGAATTAGCATGCGCAAATTGGACTGGAGCAAGGTGACACATTGAAGAGCACAGGGTAGGATACTTCAAGAAAACTCACAAGGAAATGGGCCATTTTCATAGGATTTTTGTTGTGATAAGAAAATGGACTAACAGGGTTAACATTGTGAGTATAGAAAGCATCATAAAATGTAATGTATTCACATCTACTGTAATAGAACCTAAAAAAAAAGGGTAAAAATCTTCTTAATTAATCATAACTTAAGATAATTACTAGGTCTACCATAACGATAATGGAAAGGCTATGATAGGAAGCATGGCCTTGGGAAGATCATATGCTTTGGGAAGACAAACCTTGTCTACTTTTCATGCCACTATCTTTTAAAGAACCTTTATTTTAGAAATGTGTGAGGGTTTGGGAAGAGTGACCAATAGGAGCTCACACTTCTTCCTAGGATGGGAGAATGGGAGGATTTTGAATATAGAAGGGAAATTAGAGAGATTTTCTCTCAATCACCCACTCTCTAACTTTTAGAGACTACTAAGGGATTTAGGAGAAAAGGAAGGAAGACAAAAAGGGAAGGGGCTCTACTACAATTTTTCATTCCCATAACTTCTATTGCAAGGTTGGTGACTCTCAAGCTCATTTCTTCTTCATTATGGTGTCTTGCTCATGGCTTCCATGAATGAATGAAGAAAGTGTTTCCGTATGTTGTGTTGCATAGTATGGATTTTTATTCAATATTTAGTGTTGAATGTGAAGAAAAAAATCTGTATGTATTTTTCTTGTCATTGTGTGTTGTTTAAGGGATTTTTGTTCAAGGCCATACTCACCCTTGGGAGGGAAGAGTAGCCTTATGGGTGAAGGGTTTGTGACAACCCTCTTGGTGTAGAGTCTCTCTCCTTGGGAGAGAGGGATGCACCATGGATTATGGGGTCCATGGTAGGCTAGTAGCATTGATATGCTTGGGGGTCATAAGGGTTTTGGCCATATTTGGTTGATATGATTTGGGTTGTGAGGAGGATTTATGTTTCTCTTGTATGGAAGAAATGAGAAGTTATGTTGATTTTGTGTGAAAGAGTTGTTTCCTTGTTGAAGGCTTGCATTTCATCTCTAGCCTTGTCTCCCATTGGGTACTTGGTCCACCGTCACCCTTAGGAAGTTTTATTTCAAGCTCCTTGTGTTAACCATGGGAGGGTGTAATTATGTGTGTTTTATTTTTACTTAAATGTGTTTCATTTGGTTTCATGCATACCTAGGTTAGCATTGGTTCTCCTAGCTCGAGGGTGGCCTCTTAGAGGCCTAGGATGGGAGGTGAGCTTCCCATGGCCATCGTACAAAGCTTTCTTTTACAGGTCCTTGAAGCATCTTGTTTCCATGAAGAGATTGTAAAGAGGAATATGCTTGTGTTGGAGGAGTTTTGGTCCTCTTAGAAATGTAAAGGAGAAGATCTCCTTGTTAAATTATTTTCAAAAAGTATGATGTTTGTTTAAGGAGATGTAAATATATGTATTTCTCATTTGAAGTTAGGTGTCTCCAATTGCATGAAAATTATTTGAAGCCATTGTGTTGTAAAAGAAACTATGTTAACATGATAGTATAAGAAGATTTAAATAATTGTACATTTTGTTATATTATTTGTGTTTCAAAAAGGATGAAATGTAAGATAAAACTATATTAGAAAATATTACTTTTAAAGGTCATATATCTCCTATTCCTGTTAGTAATAGGCATCTGGTTTTAAAGGAAATTTGTTGTTGTTACATGAACTTGTGAAAATATGAAAAGAATTCTAATTTATAAAATGCTATATTTTCTAGTGAAGGAATTCATCATATTTCTATATTTTAGTTTCAATCCTATGTATATCCTATTGTTTAAGTTTAGTTTACATTTAAAAAGGGAGGTTTTGTTTATAAGGGTAACTTTGTTGTGTTCTACCTAGTAGTGGATTTCTGGGCATGACATTTATTTTAATTGCCACGCCCATTGAAATAAATGTTTAATTTAACTTTGGAATTGTAATTCAAATTTTTTGAGCTATGGTAACCTCATCATTTTAGAATTAGTTGCAGGTGTCGAAGATGATTATTCTTATTGGAATTTCAGAGGTAGATGCATTAGGTCTCTTGAATATATTCAAAACTATTAATTTTTTAGTTTGGAGAATCTCAATGAATAAAGTAATTTCAAATTTTGAAATCAATAAAGTAATCTTGTCTATTTTTTTTGTTTTCTTGTAGAATTTGTAGTGATGTATCTTTAGTTTCATTCTATTTAAATTGAATAATTTCATTATATTTATGATTTGTTAAAATTTAGGGCTGAACAAAAGATTTTTATATCAAGTATTATGGCTTTATCATTTTATCTACAAAGAATTCATCTTAAATTGTTTAGTCTCACACTTTTCATTTTTACATTATGATGTGAATAAAATTTAGTATAAAATAATTATATAGAATTTTAATAGACCATTAGAAATTAAGTGTTCAAGTTAAATCAAGTGGAAGAGAGCCTAAACGAGACAGTTCAAAGTAACTTAAAATATTTAAGAGATGACACAAAATATATTCACAAGTGAATTCAACAAGCTAACTAACGAAAATAAATGGACCAAAGAAGAAAACACACAACTATAACCTAAAACCAGAAAATAGGAGACAAGGTGAGCAGATCAACCAAAACACAAAAAAACTTGAACTAACAGATCACAACTACTCAGAAGGGGGAGGCACCCCATTCCAATATCCATTCAGCTGCTTCAACTTTTCTAGGAAGGAGGAATGTTTTAGAGGACTACCAGTAGCAACATCCAAAAAGACCACCTTACCCTTGAGCGTGACTTGGAAGATTTCCTCTCTCTCTTTATGCTTGACCTTTGTTTCCTCCATCTCTCCATGAAGGTAATTGATGGACTGAATGGCCTAATCAAGAATTGTTATAGGAAGCCAGGTCATGAAATGGTTTATTCAGTTGGGACTAATTCACTTTCACATTGGCCAACGCATTCACCATTTAATTTTTCTCCTCCTTTGTTAGAATCGGGTTCTTGAGGTCATTAATTTTATTGTCTATGATTTCCCAATTCATTAGTTTCTGGGGAAAATCATCAACAACACCACACATTCCCTCGGGTCCAATCCACCATTTTTTTTCTCAATCTCAGTCATGGCCTCCAACCTATTAATTTTTCTTGTACCAATTTGTAGCTATACAATAAGTCATTTACACACTACGTACTGCATGTTAAATAAAAAGAATAGTGGTCATCCAAATTCTTACCAATGGTGTCCATGTCATAGATACCCTCAAGGGTGAGATTTTTAACTTCTTTGGTTGTGGATAAATATTTTAGAATACTAAGGTCTCCAGGTTAGCCAAGATGGACCATTGGGGAGAGGGGAATAATGAAAAATAGATGAGAATAGAAAAAGGAATTCTCAGGAGTAGTAGTCAGCTCCATGGATGAGGAAGAGGCAAATTCCTTAGAAACTTCTAGAAGGTCTTCCTTAGGTTGATCCAAGCCTAAGGATTTTCATTTGGCCGTTCTAAGGGGATTGACTCTTGTGCACCCAGGGAGGGAGGAATTTTGGTAGAAACCTTGATCAGTGGGTCAATAGGGGTTAAATTAGGGTTATTGAGCTCAACCAAATAGGGACAAGGAAATGCTTTCTTCTGGAGTAAGATCTAGAAAAATATTGTATAAACATAGGATGAGACCTTGGTGGAGGGGTGGGCCCATCTTGTTCTTAAATTTTGCTACAAACTTCTACAAGGTGGAGAAATTGCAAATAGGGAAATTGAATTTGACATTGATGCAGGAGCATCTTGGGTTCATGGAAATCATGTATCTCAATAGCTTGTAAGATGTGCCTGGTAACTACTTTGGAGTTCTCCGTGGAGTGTTCCCTTTTATTCACCGATGATCATGGTTACCACTTGGTGTTGTGTTGTCTATACTCAGTGGTATTCTTCACCGAGTGGGTTCGGTGTCTTTTGTGTTGCTTGGTAGCCTAGTTCACTGACGGGTTTGCTTTTGGTTATTTTGTCTGGGCTAACTTGTGTATTTAAATTTTGTCATGATCTTAATATTGGGATCTCTCATTGGAAAATGTGTCTAGACCTAAATTTGGGTCGCTTATTTCTCCAATTTTGCATCTTTAAGATTCTTTTGGGATGACCTCCTCAGTAGCCTCGAGTATATATGTAATGATATGTTCTGGGAAGGCCTTACAATGTAACATGTATAAAGTTTGAATGAATAAATGAATATGATCTTCTTCCTTTCTCTCATTTTATGTGTTATTGATTTTGTGTTGTGATTTTGCAAGGTGGTCAAGTATTTGGGTGAGAGTTTGGCCCCACTTATAACCCTGGCCTTGCGTCAAGTGGTATTAGAGTGAGAATTGATCTAGGTTTGTGAATTTAATTCTTTGATCAAGAGGTTCCTTCTTGTAAACCCTAGTTGGTTATTTGTTGTGGGGTAGAAGATTATGATCTAGCCTATAATTATAGAGGGTTTCATGATGGTTTGAGGAAGGATAGATGAAGATCTAGGTTTAGCTGATATTCTAAGAAAAACTACTGCTAGATTATGAGTTGTTGAAGTAGCCCAATGATGTTAGTGATGATGAAGCCAAATATGAGAAGGACGTAGTCACACGTGCACTGAAAATGGATCAAAGAGAAGAAAGACTCTTGAAAGCATTAACAACTTTAAGGGCCATGTCGTAGTTTAACCCTCCTAAGTATAGTGGAAAGCTAGATTCAGATGAATTGTATACACTGATTTACGTTCCTGAGGAACCTTGGAGCAATATCAACATAGGTTTTTTTCTTGGATTATTAAGGGAAGTAAGAAGTAATGATTCCATTCTTTTTTTTATTGTGGATAGATTTTATAAGATGACACATTTCATACCATGTAGGAAAACATCAGATGTAGTGCATATAGAAGATTTTTCCTTCAAGGAGATTGTAAGATTGCATGGATTACCGAGGAGTATCATCTCTGACCGATACAGTAATTTTGTTGGCTATGTTTGGAAGACTCTATGGAAGAAGCTAGACAATGAGTTCAAGACAAATGAAGTAATTGGGATTTACTGTTAGCACAAAAAGAGTTTGTTGTTTGAAGTTTTATTGGGAAAGTAAGATACTGACAGGGGGGTGAATCAGAATCTTAAAGATTTTACTATATTGAAACCAATTCAACATGTATATCATAAACATAAACTTCAATGCTGCAATAGATCTAACTGTTAATAATCATCCATGAAAATGAAACACATAACACAAATATTTTGGTAACCCAAAAACCCTTGAAAGTAAAACTAGGGTGGGGATGATACCCACAAATATTCACTACTACAACAATAAAGTGTTCTTGTTAGGGATACCAAGTTTTGATCACTTCTGGTGATCTTCCCTTTGAGCGGTCTTTCCTGCTAAGAATTTATAGACTTATACAATTTACATTGATTAAAGGATTTAAAACTTAAAACTAAGAACTCTGTTATGAGATTTATAAAGGTCTGTTAGGACCAGTCTATTAAGATATTTACCTTCATTCACTTGCTAGAATGTATCGGTATGTGATCTTTCAGTATGCACTGCAAATTCTAATAATGGATCTCCTCTTTCCAATTCTTATCTTATTTGAAAATCAAATATAGCTCTGTCATATCCTTCATTGCTATGCTTAGTCACTCTACCTCATCTAAGCTTCTAACATCCAAAACTCTACTTTCTCTACATACATGTAAGGTCTCCTAATTGAAATAGTATTAGGGTTTTGATGTCACCTTAAATACATAAGTGATAGAGCTTCTAGATCAAGATTAATGATATAGATTCATCACTTTTTCATTTTATACTTTCTCTTTTTCTGATTGGTTACATCTCTTACATAGGGATTAACAATTGAAATCATAATGCATAATCAACTCCTTAATTCTCTGAATAATAATTAAATTGTGTATAGAAGTCAGCCAAAATGGTTTACCTAGGTATTTATGCCATTCCAAACACATATACCCAAATTGGTTCACTCAGCATATTAATTCTCAGGTGCTCGGTCAAAAGTGTTACCATTATACTGGCACTTGACACTGACTGTTCTATACATCTCAACATTCATACTACTAAGTAACTACTATGGTACTCGACGACCACTAGGTTGCTCAATAGTAACTACTACTCGGTACATATATAAAATGTAAGTGCATACATTACTCAGCCTTAGTAGGATGGATTGGTCATAGTGATGACCGACAAAATCTACCTTGATAATGACTCTAAGTACTTGACACTAATAGACAACATGACTTGGAGGTCAAAAATCTCCCCCTTTGACATTAGTGGAAACTTTTTTTGTCATGACTTTACATTACATAGACAAAAACATTACTTAGTACTTCAGTACTCTCCCTAAGACTGTGACTCAGTCTCTATAAAGACTTCATAATATACATGATATATACATGAATCTGACATATAACAAGTATACGTTACATTCAAAATAATCTATCATCATACCTTTATACATTACCATCTATCTCCATATGTTTTTCCCTTTTTGTCTTCATCTATTTCTATTGCCCCCTTATTTTTGTCACTCTGAGTTGCTAGGGTGTAGGGGTTAGATAATACTTGTCCAAAAATGGTTTGTGAAGTTGTAGAATCATTGCTAGTGTGTTTGCCCAACTGGATCTTAAAGACTCCAAAACCTATATTTTTATTTTTAGCTGAGAAGCTAGATCAACTAAAGTTTTTGCAATAGAGAGATGATGATCTCTTTGTACTAACTCTTTTGTTGACACCAATTCTCTCTACATGACCTGTAAATGAGGTATCAACATTGTTTATATAGAGATTAACACTTTTCCATATTTTTACTAGCATGCAACTAAGAGGTATATCGGACTTGAAAGATATTGGTGGAAAAGAGAAGAGGAGTGTTGGAACAAAAGAATTTTCTGAATTTATGAAGTCATTGCATGAGGATGTGAAACATAAGTTGGAGCATAGTAATCCAAAATACAAGGATAGTGAAAATAGGTCGAGAAGACATAAGATTAGTTGGTGATGAGGAAATGGTTCATTTGAAGAAAGGAAGAATTCTGTTTGGAGCCTATAGTAAGTTTAAGATGAAAAAATTTAGTCCCTACTAGGTAATGAAGAATTTTGACAGTGGAAATGGTTATGAAGTAGAGTTACCTGATGACATGTATATATCACCAACATTCAACACTGTAAATTTGTATGAGTATCATGATCCCGATGAAGAATTGATAGTACCAAGTGATTATCCTAAGAAGCATTTAGAATAAGTTATAAAAAATTGGAACGATGAGTTGGCAGAAGCACAAGAGGAAAGGATTATATGGAATACTTGGTAGAGTGAAAGAATAGACCATTGAAGACTCTACATGGATTTCTCAATCTAAGCAAGATTCAGCTTAGGTTTTACCTCACTCATGATTCAGATAATCATTTCTTTTCAACCCTAGGTGTCTAATGTAGGAGCATCTTGGGTTCATGGAAATCATGTATCTCGGTATCTTGTTAGATATATCGGGTAACTTCTTTGGAGTTCTTAGTGGAGTTTTCATGTTTTTTCACCTACGACCTCAGTTACTGCTTGGTGTTGTGTTGTCTCTAGTCGATGGTGTTCTTTACTAAGTGGTTTCAATGTGTTCTTTATTCCTCAGTGGCCTAGTTCACCAATGGGTTTTCTTTTGGATCTTTTGTCTTGTTTTACTTGTGTATTTAAATTTGGTCATGATTGTAATATTGGGATCACTCATTGGGAAATGTGTGGACCTAAATCTTAATTTATTTCTTTCTCCAATATTGGATCTTGAATATTATTTTGGGCTGAGCTATTCGATAGCCTAGTGTATATATTTAATGATATGTTCTAGGTTTTAGTAGTGATTAGTAAAATAATTATAAGTAACAAGGAGGATAGAGATCGTGGATTTCACATGCATGAAGACTGTTCAATTTTTTAGTTGATTCATATATGTATTATTCATAACCAAGAAGGCCTCACAACCTTGCATGTATCAAGTTTGAATCAATAAATGAATATGACCTTTTTACTTTCTCTCATTTTCTATTTTATTACTTACATGTTATGATTCTACAAGTTGGTCTATAATTTGGGTGAGACTTTGGCCCCACTTATCCCTCAGCTTCAAGTCAGACATCCCTACAAAAATGATTAACATTTGGAAAAATATGGGAGTGGAATCTCTTGAATCTACCATCCAATGTGATGAACCTAATGAGGATGACCTCCATATCCTTCAATTCTCCAAGAAGATCAAGGTTGTTGAAGTTGTTATGCAACCAATAAAATTTCTCCCTTAGGCCAAGGAACTATTTGAAATCATCCTTTTAATGATCCTTGGAATTGTGAGGCATTTATTTTTTCTCCATAAGAAGGCCAATCATTGTGTCAATAGTTTTCGTAGAGACAAAAAATAATACACCCCAAATCTAGACATTACCACCATTCTAGGAATCAAAACATTTCTTCAATAAGTTAGGGTTGTAGCCCTCCATACCTTCCACATACTTATCAGTATGGCTCCCTTGAATAATACTACAAACCTTTAAGTTTCTTATATACTCTTCACAAGTGTCCAACTAAATTTTGTTTAAGTGACCCCCCCATGATGTAGAATGAACCATGTTTACTAGTACAAACCCCAAACACAATGGAAAACTAGAGCCAAGATGAAAATCTCAAACCCCTGTTAGAGTGCATTTTTATAGAATAAACTAACACAATTAAAATCATGAACTAGAGCTTTAGAAAGAACTTAAATCTCAAATCCCAAGGTAAGTATTCACATTTTCATGTCATCACTAAATTAACTGTTGGTACCATTATTGTCAAGATTGGAAAAATCCTTTGTGATCTCCACGTGAAATTACTCAAAAGTATCTTAGAATCCATTCCATGTAATGATAGAATCTATGAAATGACCCTTCTCTAGTAGCCTATTGACACTAGTTCTCCCCTCATGATAGACGTGTTCGCATCTAAAATCCTCCACTGTGTCAAGAATATTGAATATTTTTTGAATGATGTGAGGTATCTCCTAGCCCTACATAATTTTTCCTATTAACATCATGATGACATTTCTGCCATCACTCTACACTATGGTATTTTTTTAACCCTTCTTGATAGACAACTAAACCCCATGGTAAGCCGCCTATACTTTAGCCACATTGGTGGTTTGAGAACCCAAATTTACTAAAACACTGTCCAACATGACATCTAGCATGTCCCTAATGAGATCACCCCCTCCTTGAGTTAGGCTGCTGAGGCATGAGCTATCAAAGTTTAATTTGATCCATCCTAGGTCAAGGGGAACCACTTAACCAAGTTTCTTAAACCAACCATTAAATAATTTTAATTAAGAAAACAATTAGAGAGACCACAACTTTTGGTATTTTCTTAATCATTAGAATAAGGATGAGTTTTGTCATTGGTATGATAAACATTAATAATATTTTCCTTGATGTTATTGGTAGAGTGAAATAGGGCCACATCAATGAAATCTTTACTCTAAAAACCATGGTTATTCCTCTCCTTCCATAAGAGCCAATTTATAGACAAAGGAAAGTGAAACCATAATTATTTGGTAAAAGGATGAAGAAAAAATTAGGGAAACTAGTTGAAACCACCTCAGGGTCCTCTAACCATACCCATTGTTATTTGAATTGATTTATAAATATTTTTTCTCAGAAGCCAATCATAATGGAACTATTATATAAGATGTTTGATAGACTCCCCATTCTTTTCACATAGAGGATTGATTAACTAGACAAATCCCTTTCTTCTAAAGGTCATCCTGTGTGAGGATTTTTCTATGATAGATGCTCCACCAAAAGAATCAGACCTTTGGCATCACTTTGAGACTCCACATCATTGAGATATCAAAACTCTAAGACCAATGGGGGTGAGGAGGGAGAAGCCAGATGTGACCAAGAATTCCTCATTGGTGTTTTTGTTCTGAAAAAATTGATCTAGTTGAGTGGTGTATGCACCCTAAAATGGTCGCCTAGACTTTGGGCCCCATTCTTGCAATTTATCAAATCCCTGAATCAACATTTTTCAATTATATCAATTTCCTTGATCAAATCCTATGTTATCATTTATTTGATTATTCCTTGGGCTTGTTGGTATCTTTTCCTTGTAGGACCAAGCTTGAATCAAATGGTTGGGCTAGAAAGATAAGTTAGGCACTCAAGCTTGACAAGAAAAATAAACCAATTGATGAGGATAAAGAGAAATCCTCTTTCTTCTTTGAGCTCCACATCACTTAGGCAGGTATTGCCTTATCTGCACATTCAAGAAACCTCATGACAAAACCAAAGGCCTGCATATAGATTAATGTGGAATAGAAATCAATCTCCTATAGGTATCTTGTACCCTAATGATAGAAAATCTCATACAATAGCCCTACTTGCATGGAATGAGACTGAAAGCTAGAGACCTATCCTAACAGCATGAAAGGGAAAGGGTGGGACAGAAAGGAAATGATTTTAAAATGGATGAAAGGTCCCCTGAGATGCCCTTAGTCTCTAATAGACCAGTGCCTTATCCAATGGGCCATAGAGTCAAACACCTTACTGTAAAAGATAGTTATGAAACAAGAACACAATATTCTCAATGTGTTGATGCCTGACATTAATCACACACCATGACCAAACCTCAACTTAACACCCACTTGTGCATTTAAGCATGCTATTATCCATCAAAGGATTTTGACCCTCCCCTTAGAAGAGACCTATGAAAGGACAATACATTAACCAGCATCCACTAGAAGATAAGCATAACCTATCCTTGATATTTCAGCTCATACATGCATAAACACTAACCCTGAACCAGTTACCTCTGCGAAGATAACTCCACTTGCAAACACGTAGACAATGCAAATAGACAAATCAAACACCCTTGATGTATGAATAATGCATTCAGAATTCAAATGTTGATAGTTCAGTAAAGTAAGAGTATATCATATGCTCATACATAAAATAAATCTATTACAATATGTATTGTCTTCTCTGAACTAGTAATGGAAACAAAGCACCCTATATGCAGAGAGAAGGGGAAATCTACAGAGTAGAAACTTTCACTGGAACTGAAAAAATTTAGAACCCTTACAAAATTGAACAACCTGCAATTTATACCACTAGCTACCTTGGAATTCTCAGAGAGAATGCAATAAGCTATGGACAACTAGGGCTAGGGTTAGGGTCTCACCCAATAGTCACAAAATTTACTACAAAAACACCTCGAGCCAAGACTATCCTTCACCAGGTACCAAAGCAACTTCTGAAATTAACTGCATAGACCCTGGACCACATCGCAACACCAAAAAAATCCAATCAGGCCGCTAAAACATTTAAAACTAGTCCTTTCTGGTTTTTGGAAACCCCTCTGCAAATTTGAATTCAAAATTCCAACGGCTATAACTTTGGTGCCCAGCACATCGGTGGTCATCATTTAAACCTTTACCAACTTTATATCCCTGTCATCTGATCTTTATCTTTCCTGAGCTTCACAACTCTAACCATCCAGGCACCTCAAGCTAACTCCACAACTACGATATATCAATAGTTGTCGCATGATCGCATAGCACACAGATGGGCTATGTGAACATGCAACAACCCACAGACCTACAACTACCAGCATAACTGCCACCACAACCCATCATTAAGTAATGGTCCCGCTAGGCACATCCACCTCAGCACTTGCCAGCCAATGAAAATCAAGCACATCACCCCACCTGGCAAATGGATCCACCGCCTGCCAACTCTTTTAAACACTGCCAGATCGGATAGTTGTCACATGATCGCAAGGGGAAAGAATATTCCTTGCGGTCATGCGGCAACTGTAGGATGGAAAGGGCTCTGACAATTGAACCCACTAATGAATTGCCACATCACCACCTGCCACCGAGCCTTAGCAAGGAAGAACCTTATCGCATGATCGCAAGTCGTGAAAATGGTCCTTGCAATCATGCGACAAGGCCATAAGCCTGCCACCATTACGTGACATCGTGACTAAAGTATAGAAAAATGCCAGCCAAGTCACTGAGTGCTAAGGGAATAACTACCAGAATCAAGCAACAAGGAGATAATAGTTAGTCACCAGGTCGTGGAATGAGAAATTAACCGCCAGGCAAGTTGAACAATAGGAAGAACTAGGACCCACGTGGACAAGTGGCAAGCGGTCACATGATCACATGTCAGGAAACTTTGACATGCGGCATTTGACAACTAATAAGAACATGCATAGATCTGGACCCACATCTCTACCCTACAAGAAAAATCCAACAGCTGTCGCAAGAGCATGAAGGATAAACATTACACAATTTCACCATGCGAACATATGACAACCGCTGATCCTCTCTGAACTTTAACCATGCTAAAGCATGAAGAACAAAGACTGTCACATGACTGTCATGCATTCAGCGACTACGTGATAAATCACCGGCCGAGTCACTGGACGCTAGCCACTAACCGCCAGATATCTGAAGACTACATGACAACACAGTCGCCAGGTCATTGGATAGGAGATGTAACTACTAGAAAACCTAGAGAATCAGTGACATAGAGCCTGCAAGGACTTGGTCCCACCAGACATCGCACCTATGTAGTTAAGGGAAGCCGACAGACAGGGAACTAGTGTGAGGTTGAAAACACATAATGTTTTCAGCATAGCGGAAGACTAAAAACACATAGAGTTTTTGACACCAAAGGATAAGCGCACAAAAGTAGGAAGCATAGGGTCGAAAGAAATAAAGGCCGAAAACACACAGACCGAAAACATCATGGATTTTTGAAAACACTATGGGTTTTTGACACTTGGTAGATTTTGAAATTTTGTTTGCCGCAGACCTTGAAACTCGAATAACTTTCTAGGCTTTATGATTTAGGAGATGCAGTTTGGACTGAAGCAAGGTGACAATATTAAAGAGCATGAGGCAAGACATTTGACAAACACATTGCATGGAACAAGCCAATTTCACAAGATTTTGCAATGATAGAAAATTGGCCTAACAGGGCTAACCATTTTATCCTAAGTCTTTATTTATTTAAAAGGATTTTCCTCCCCTTTTATTAAATAAAAAACCCCCACTTTTCCTCTTATCCTAAGTTGCACAAATAAAGCATTACTCTTATTTTATAAACAGAGAAAAAACACTTTTTGTCTCATATGGACACAAAAGTCAACTCTTATATTCTCATTGGAGGATATTTGTGCACATGGATTGCTCCTGTTTCAAGCTCCACCCTTGATTAAATCTTTTTCCTCTTAATCTCCATGGTCCATTCTTTCTCATTTCCTATAAAAGAAGAGCTCTCTTCTTCATTGGCATATCCATCTTTTTAATACTAATGTTATGTTGCAAGTTTTCTAGGTCACTTTGGAGCTTTTGAAGATTTGGAGCACTCTTAGCATCTACATTCCATTCTTAGTTTCATTCTTGCATGGTAGCTTCATGTTTATGCTTTCGTAGTTTAGATTTCCTTTCAAGCTTTAGAATAACTCATCTAGTTTAACTAGGAAGACTTTGTAATACTTGCATTTTTCCTTTCATAATTTAGCTTGTACTTTCATTTGCATAGACTAGCTTGCATCCTCATTCTTATCTTACTTTCATTGCATTTCATAGTGATTCTTGCAGATATTGGCATTCTTGCCCTTGTCTTCATCTGAATCTCTCATTGTGTGGTTGACTAGCAAGGTCATAAGCTTAATAGATCTAGCTGAGAGCAATTTTAATAATCTTGCGACTCCATACATAAAGAGCTCTAGGTTGATTTATAAGGTTTCCCATTCATGGATTTCCTTGGATATAATGACTTCGAGAAGTGCACTATTTAGTGTGTACATTTTTCGCGCCCACCGTGGGGTAGAGCATTATTATTTTGTCCTTTATTTTCTACATTTCCTTCAATTTTTCATAATAATTTAGTGTCATTTTCGGCTCTCTATTTTTAAGTCTCATATTATTGTGCAATACTTTGCCAGTATCGTGTGATAGTTTTTGTATGGTGGTGTAGTACTTTACCAGTTAAAGTATCACATTGTTCGAGACATTCTATCGCACTATTCAAAACATTTTGTCACCTGCAGGTATAATAAACTGTCACCCAAAAATATATTATCACCCCAGTATACTATAAAGTATCGTGCGATATTTTTGGTGATTGTACTATCACTTGTACCTAGCAGTGAGTTGTTTCTTGGTCCTTTCTTGCTGAGTTTTGGTCTAATTAGCTTGTTGGTTTGATTCACTGTGGTTAGGTAGAGTTTAGTTGTAGATTTCATTTGGATTTTGATTTTTCTAACCTTGTGGGGCTAACAAGCTATGATTGTTGGTTCCTCTTGCTTGAATATTTTCCAAAAATTGCATGCACAAGAGCTACTAACGGTTGTTGTAGGGCTGTCCAAGCATAAAAAAAAAAAAAAAAAAGTGCTTGTTGTTTATTTCATTTCAAGTGTGGCAATTACTAGTTGTTTTCATTTCATAGGAACATAAGATCTTGATGTGGGAATTCTTGGGTGGTAGGAGAAGTATGCTCTTCATCCTTGTGGTGAACCAGAAAATCTTGACCCATCCTTGGATTTTGAAAGCAAGAGGGTAATTGAGCTTTTTTTTGGTGTGTTTGGGAAAAACTTTGAGATAGGGGAGTATGCTCTTCACCCTTGTGGTGAAACAAAAACTTTGAACCTCACAAGTTGATCCACTTTTGGTTTAGTTCTTAGAATCCTTTAGCAGGCCTGCTCTTGAGCAATCAAGAGGAATGACCCAAGTGGGGATAAGCCTTTTGCCAGCTATTCTGACCCACTATAAACTCAAGGCTATCAAGGACACAAAACCTTGGTAGACATAGTGCTTGTCTTCGCTTGATGTGAGTACTTGTGGGATTGTGACCATGAGGAAAGTGTTGAGCAAGAATGCTTAAGGTACTCTTGTGGCTGCAAGGTCCGTTACTTCCCGCAAGGTAAGGAGTCCCTTTGGGGAGCAAGAGGGGTACTACAAATGGAAGCCCTTATTAAGAACCATTAGATAGAAGCCACCCTATTCTGCTGCTTAGCTTCTTTATGGAAGGATTGATCCAAGTGGAATAACTTGGATCACCCCCCAAGATTACTCACCATCTATGTTCCTTTTGTTGTGTCTTTGGCACTTCCACGACAAAGCCAATATCTATTGTAGGCAACCACTTTGTGTGAGGCAATGGGACATCAAGTGTGGGCCAAGTTGTTAAGTATTGAGCCTTTGTCCTTTTAGGTAGCAAGTGCTTGAAGTGTTCTCATTGTGATATACCCATGTAAACATTCTTGAACATTCAACATCATGGTAGTATTCATAGGATTTTCAATTTTGATATCACAATTGCTTGTCTTGGCAAGGTTTCTTTTTCCCTTGTTTCAAGTGTTTGAAGACATGTTTGGTCCCCTACTATTTGCAAACTTATCCATTTACTACTGTAACTATGATTGAAATTGAAAAAACCAACCTTCAGCCTGAAATTTTGATCAAATTACCTTAAAAACTAAGATTTTGACACTCACTAGTCGAAGAGTCATACAACACTAAGCAATTATCGCTCTTTGTACTAAGAAATATTATGCGATAGTTCACCACTGGAAGACTATCACACCACTTGCCTGGAAAGTATTGCCTGGGCTGCCTGGAAACTATCACCCTACTTACAATGAAATATCACCCAGTTATAAATTATCACTCTATTAGCCTGGAAACTATCGCATAGAGTCCTTTTGCTGTCTCACTACTACTCGCAATCTGAAGTTGATTTGTGTCACTTTCAGTCTTCCTTGGTTAGTCCAGATCTTAGATCTTAGGTGTTGTGACATGTTTCTCAATATTCAAATGAATTTCAATGGTATCAAATTGCAAAAAAATGACTCTTAGTCTTCTTTCTTCTGCTTCTTCCATGTCTTCCTAGTCTTCCATTTTCATCCTTTCTCTTCTTTCTTCATGATTCTTCCTAAATTCTTCATGTCTTCTTGATTCTTTTCCTCTTATTATCTAGTCTACCTTCTTCTATTTCATCTCTTCTATTCATTTCTTTCATGCTTGATTCCTCCTCTTCTAGAACCATGAATTTCAACTATCTTGTTATGGAACCTCTCTTGAAAATAGATGATCTTGAACTCATTGCTCAATTCGAAAGAATTTTATTCCTCCAATAATCCTTCTGGATATCTCACGGGTGACAAAATTAAAGCAAAAATAAAAGAAAAGATGATTGAATTAGATGCCTTTGCTAGGATCATAGACATGATCATGTCATGATCTCCTTCTTCCAAACATTCTTCATCTTCTACATCTTCTCATCCTACCTCATCTTCCAAGTCTCATCATGACTCTTCTAGACATTATTCACATTCTTCATTATCCAAGTCTTCTTCCTCCAATAGGTCTTCACTTTCCTTTTCTTCATGGTCTCATTCCTCTTCTACTTCTCCCAAGAGTCTTGTTTCTCTTCTCGAGACATACCATGATGAGAAACATGATAATCCTTATGATACCTCTTCAACAAAGATTAACACAACCACCTTTGATGACTATGATAACTATTATGATGGCTATGATGATGAACCATATAGTCATACCTATGAAACCTCTATTCCTAATAGTCCACCTAGTTGTGTGCTCGTGCTTACTAAAGGGTCTTCCCATTGGATAGATCATGATGGTGATCTATATGATTCTGATTTTGAAAGAGATTATGATGCTTGTTGTGAAAAATATGATACATCTACTTCTATTGAGGAAGAGAAAGCTTTCTGTGCTGATTATAAATGTAGATACTATGAACATTTCTCCTCTAAGAACTCTCAAGCTGAAAATAAAGATTTCCCTCTCAAGCAAGATCATGTTAATGTTGAACCTTTGTCTTGTGATGGTTCCCTTCTATCCCCTACTTCCTCCAACACCCATACACTTCCTAAAGATTCTGAGTCTTCCAAATCTTTCACAAATCCTTCTTCCACTAAAGATCCTAATACTTTTCATGTGGTTCCTTATAGTTATCCTCAAGGGTTACCTCTTAAAGAAACTCAAGCTAACCTTCACTTGGCTATAAATACTTTTGATAATACTAAACCTAAAGAGCTTAAGCCTTCATCCACTATAATGCCTACTTCAGCTAGTCCTTCACCATTTTTTCCAGAGTCTTCCATACAATTCGAACATGCTTCCTTGTCCTTAGAAGTGGCTCCATGTCAAGAGGACTCTAAAAATGATAAAGAAAAGAACATAAAGAAAGATCAAGATAAAGAACCCTCCATGTCATCCAATCCTTTTCATGATGTCTCTTATCCATTTCACAGTTCTTTTAATCCTCTACGCCTTTTCTCATCCATTCCACCATGTCTTAAGTCTTCTTCTAAGCAAGATCAAGCTACTACTCACACCATTGGGCTTATTGACAATCAAGACGACCCTACTTCCATTAAGGTTATTGAAAATAGTGTTGTTACTTCCAATGTTCAGCCTATTGAAAATTCAGAAAAAAATGATGCACTTGTGCTATCCAAAGATCCTTGTCAAGATCAAAGTCTTCCATCTTCTTGTTCTACCACTCCATGTTCGCTTCCACTTTCTACTCTTCCGAAGTCTTTGCAAGCTTTGAAAAATCCTATCAAAGAAGTTGGTCCTATTCAAGATTTTCATGATCCTATTACAAATCCTAATGCTCACTCTAAAGATGCTGATGTCCTTAGTTGTCATATAGATGTTGATGAACTTATTGATTATCCTTTTGTATCTTTCACATCCATCCTTGGACCTCCTCCACAAATACTAAGGGCTTCACGTCTTCCTTCCATCTTGGGCCCTTATGTCCCTTCACTTTCCCCTCATAACTCTCCTAATTCATCATCCATCTTGGGTCCTTATGTCCCTATATCTCATATCTTTCCTCAAGATCAACATAGATGCATACCCTTGAATCTTTTTCATCCTCCCACCCATCTAAACAAGTCATATCCTCCTTCTTCTTTCACAAGTCCCAAGTCTTTTGGAAGTAATTTGAATGTTCAATACAAGAAAAAAAAGCAATATAAGAATCCATAAAAAAAAGAAGATCACCATGTCTCCTCTAATCGATATGGAGGCATAAAGTCAAAAGAGATATCTAAGAAGAAAACTACAAGACAAGTATGGGTTCCAAAATCCATCACTGAAGATATTCTCTCTAAATCATCAAAAGGAAATGAAAATCCTAAGGCTATATGGATTCCAAAATCTCTCTTGAAAGAGTATGATATTGAGAAAAAAGTAAAGTTGACATTGAAGCTTCCAAAGGCTTCCACTTCATCTTCTTCCAAAAACATTCTTCCATTCCATGCGCCTGAACCACAACCTCTGCTAAACATTCACCATATTCCTTCTCCTATTCCTTCATTCACATTTCCTCCATCCTCTGACCACCCTTCAAGGTGTGTGTTGATGTTGATCTTGCCTTCCTTTCCATCTACCCTTTCACAATCCTTCCATTCAATATACTTCTACCTTCTATCCTTTTTCCTCATTTTCCTATTCCTCCTATCTTCCAACCTCACTCGCTTTACATAAAACCTTATCCTCCATTTTTCTCTTCCATCTTCCTTAACCTATCAGCATCTTTGAGCATATCATTTTGAATCCTTGGCATATCATGGTTTATCCTTTCAAGGAGCATTATCTAAAAAGCTTTCCTTCTTCCAAAAAAAAATAAAAAAATAGAAAAATAGAAAAATAGAAAAATTCAAAAACAAAAAAAATAAAATGAAAAAATTGAAAATGTGCCTTGAGGAAAACTTGGAAATAGGCACCTTGGTAGCAAAAGTAAAGAGAAATAAATTCATCCTATGGTGAAAACCACTCCCTTGTGGCACCTTAGATAAGTACCGTGATGAAAACCTGGCAATCAGGCATCATGCGTAGTTCTTCTACATATTTCATCCATTCCATATTCCATCTTTGATATTGACAATGTTGACCTATACATGAACATTTGGGTATCTTGTGAGCTATCTTACAATGATCTTGCTTTCATTCCATTCATGTTTAGCCTTCATGTTTATTTTCCTCCATTCATTCTAGCCTTTGCTATCATTTTCCCCTTTGGTCTTGATCTAATGAAAAAGAGTAAAACACGATGCGATGAAGCCTCTTGACATGTCTACTCCTTTGGATTGCATCATTTCCTTCTTTTGCATTACGATTTGACTTATCCTATGTTGGTCTTTTATTACTTGCCCAAATGTGCTTTACATGACAATTTTTCCCTTAGCTTGGGTACTCTTGAGGAGTTTTCCCTTGAGGATTTCTTCCCTTCATTTCTCCTTCATTCTCTTGTCTTCCATCTCTTCCACCAGCTTGCTAATTCCTCTTGTCCTCCACCTCCCTAGACATTGGTACTACATGATGTCATATTTCTTGGGGGTTTGATGCCTGTTCTATGTGGGGACATCTTTTGTACATATTTATGGATCCTAAAAAAATTTCAAAAACATTCATCTATGATGCTGAAAAAATCCTAAAAAGCATATAAAGTCTTGAAAAAATACAAAAAAATTAAAAAATGAAAAAATCTATCAAGTGGTGAAAACTTGGAAACAGGTGCTACTTGAGACCCTTGCACCTATGTCTATTAGTCTTTCATGGAACTCATTCGCTCCACTTCTCGCTTTGCCTCTCCTAGCCTGGAATTGACTCTTGTCTTAGTCTAGGGGGCATATGTTGTTCTAGCTTATCTTGGGTCTCTTTATGCATCCGGGTTTCTTGGACAACTTGGTTCCAATGGTGTTTTTCAACACCACCCCAACTATGTTTTTCAACACTACCCTAGCATCAAGTGTTTTTCAAGACTTATCAGATATCCTACCCACAGTCTAGAATGATATGATATTTCTCACTAGCAAATGTGATCCTCGAAGTTTGACTCTATGACCTACACACACGCACTTAAAGATTTGACTCGCTGAGACTTGTTTGACTTTTTTTTCTTTGTGTGCTATCTATGCTACTTTCTTTGATGAGTGTTCTTCCCCTAATAGTTTTCAATGATGCCAAGCTAGAAGACTGGGGGCATGAGGATATGTTTTATTTCTTTTTCTACCTGTGGGTGTATTTTGTTGATCCTAACTGTCATTAGCATTTATGCTTGTTCTACTTGACACTAGGGCCTACAAGGTATTATCCTTGACTATTTGCACAAGTGCATGCTTGTAGTCATCTTGACTTTCCTTATGTCTCGATGCAATTTTAATCTTGCCATATCAAACTTAGGTAATCTAACTACACTAGTCATCTTGACCTACATGTCTTTGGTGCCTAGATGGGATTCTCACATATCTATCTGATATAGATCATATTTATATACCCATAGTCATACTAGTGAGTATTGTATGATCTTATGATGCTACCAATAATTCTTGATGATGATTATTATATGTCTATTGGCATTTTGACCTTGCAAGTCAACCACTTTTATTAGAGCTTGCATTTTTAGGTTCATGATAGTTTATTTTTGCATCTTGCATATGGAGAGAGTTCTCCTTTCATCTTTCAAAGACCTGTTGGTCAACTATGCTCACCTTTCCTTCTTCTGGATCATGTCTTTTGCTCCTTGTCTTCCACATCACAACCTATTCCTATCATCACAAGGGGTTAATCTTATCATCATATCCATATCCTAAGAGAATCATTTTCAGAAACATGAGTCTATATCATACCATGAGAACTAAACATACATCTATGAGAAAGAATATACATGAGCATTTATAACATACATTTTGAGCAATATGACAAGACAATCTAAAAAATTGATACATCCATCACAAGTGAGAAAAACACACAAGATATATCACAAATCCAATAAATCTCATATATAAATGTCATGCTACAATATACAATGTGAGATCCCAAAAATTTGGATCAATGTATCATGATATGTGTAAACATCTATCCTAAACCTAAACCTAGGACTCACTACCACCATCATGCAGTGCCATGTTTGGTACTATATCAAATCTCCCAACTATAGCAGAGTAGGGTGGTGCTCTCTAACCCTATGGTATAGCCTGTATATAGAGCCCATGATAGTATGCATTTCGCACTGCATCTCTTTGGCTCTCTGTAGTAGCAACCTGTATAGTCCTATCCTGCTGCTAAAGCTCAACTCTTAGATCCATCATCTACCACTCTTTGACAGCTATAATGATCCTAAGCTACTGCATCTTTGTCTCTTGAGCCTGTATCCTGGCTCTCAGGTCCTCTCCTCCTATAGGCTGATCCTACCTAGCCTCTAGTTATCGACGAGCTGGTCTCACCACATCCTCACCCTCATCAACTAAACCCTATCCCTGTGGCCATTTCTGGGCACCTGATCTAGAACCCTCCCCTCTCTCCCTCACTCTCTCCCTCCATCCCCTCCATCTCCTCTATCCCCATCATCTCCATTGTCCCCCTAAGGTGCTGGTTTTGCATCAGGTATAGTGAATCGAGGAAATGAACCCTCTGCCACTCTACTTTGTAGGCTACATCAGCCCTTGCATCCGCCATGTCTGGGAGATACTCCCATGGCTCCCTACCAATTGCACCTATATCCTATATTGCCTGCTAGTAATCTAGCATCGATAGCCAACCATGACCCTCATCATCCCTCACCTGTGCAAAAGTGGTACTCTTAGTAGATACTTGTTGCTGGTGCCCGAACTACCTCCAGACCCAAGTGATAAAAAATCTCTCCATAATCTCTATGTGTTGACCTACTATGGTAGACTACATAGCATATAACTAAGCTCATCCTCTGTATCCCCCCACAGCTCCACTACCCTATAAGGTTTCCATACAAATGAGGTAAGCTCATCGAGTACTCTCCTATAGTATGTCACATCCCCCCTATGAGGCTGTGATAGGAATCTTGTATACCTGTGAATGAAGGGATATCTCCTCTCCCTTGGCTGTCATGGTACATATCGGCTAGGATAGCTGGGCCCCATGCCATCTGACATGGATGTGCTACTAGATCAACCAAAAACTTGCCCCATCCTAGTAATAAACCCTTCTGACTCCTATCAGTGATAAGGGCTTGTCCATTAATGGAAGCAACAATGCACGGTACTGGGAAGTCCCTACCAAAATCATCCATCAATTGATCCCAACTGATGTGTCTATCTATAATGGTGACATCCTGGGACATACCTTAGATGGCCCACCATCCCTCGGTAGGATCCTAATCATAGTATACATGTATCATCACACAATCATGTAATTTTCTATTATATGGAAATGTTACATCTATGACTACTTATAAACATGATTATACTTACAGGATCGCCATGGCTAGGCACTCGAAGAATCTAAAAGACGTCCTCCAGAGTGATCGATGCATCTCCGATAGGTAGATGAAAGGTTTTGTGCTCGGTATGCCATCTCTTGGATAGCACAATAAACAACCCATGGTCTACTTGAATGTGGGGCAGCTATAGTAAGTACCTGAAGCCCATCGCTCTTAGATCTGCCTTGCTTGAATCATCCAAATCTTGGATGCATCGTAAACTAGTCACCCTCGGTGCTCTAGTGAGTAACACCGGAAAGTGCTCCTACAACCCACCAACCCAAGCTAGATGTCAGAACATATCATCATGGATGTCTACAAATCAGTACAAAACATCTTAACACACAAGCATTATCTAGACCCATGTCATTTTGCTCAAAAACACTAAAACATGTCAAATTTTCACACTGTGCGATACTATTTTTTGATTAAGTATGGTGTGATACTTTCTTCAGTAGTAGTATGATAATATCTTTGCATGCAATACTTCACATAGGATTGCATGATAGTTCACCTAGTATCATGCGATACTAGCTTACATACCCGTGTGATACTATATGGACCTACAAAGTATCGCACGATAGATACTCTTGAAGGGTGCGATACTTCTAAAGTATCGCATGACTTTTCGTACAAGAAAAAAATTTGAAATTTTAAAAACTATTTTAAAAAATTTTTAATGCATTAAATGCTCATAATGACTCAAAAAAGGGCAAGTTTTTTTGAAAACATATTAGGGCACCATACTGTGGAGGCCGGTTGTGCAACTAGGAGTGCTCAAATCGATGCCTGTGAACCGAAACTGCTACTTGCTAGGCCATTTTCTCTCTCTAAGCTCTTCAGATTCTCAAATCACTAAAAGTCAAATGATTTTTGAAAATGACCTTTTTACCCCTTTTATAGTCTTTTGACATTTTTTGACCAATTTTCAAAACACCTCAGAATTGCGCAAAAATTGCACCCCTAGCTAATTTTGACATCCTCGATCCATTTTTGGGATTGAAATTGAAATCCGAGTTCATCTTGATATTCAAAATAACATTTCAAAATTTTCCTTCTTCTGCGTAGTTGGCAGACTATTTGAGGCCTAATCCTTTGATCCTTCTTGGGGCATCTTCACCTCCATCTCTTTCAAACTTTCTAGTCTTCCATTCATCCCCTTTGTTTCCTCTTTCTGAGGTTTGACTTTATCCTTAATCTATATCTTTCTCGGTCAAACTTGGTCAAATTGGGGCATGTCTTCACTACTTGATGGTTATCCTATCATGCTTCATTCTTCAATTATTATTTCTAGTGACTTGATTAAGTTTATGAATCTGTTTCTTCTCCTCTACTTGATTTTGATTTTGATTCTGAGGGGGCAGTACCTATCATCTTTAATCCTTGATTCAGCTTTATCATTCAGCTCAACTTGAGATTCATATCTCTTAGACTTGATTATCAATCAACAGCAATGGTGTTGGTCTTGTCTTTCAGCTTATCCTTGTCACCTTATGATTGTCCTGATGTGTTCCCATCCATCGAGCACACATCTAAGTTGTCCCGTGATATCAAATCGATCTCACATTTCAATTCTTCTTTGGCCACATGTGATCCCAAATTGATCTCACATTAGTCAAAGAGGGGCAAATGTATGCACCCTAAAATGGTCCCCTAGACTTTGGGCCCCATTCTTGCAATTTATCAAATCCCTGAATCAACATTTTTCAATTATATCAATTTTCTTGATCAAATCCTATGTTATCATTTATTCGATTATTCCTTGGGCTAACCATTTTATCCCAGGTCTTTATTTATCTGAAAGGAAGTTCATCCCCTTTTATTAAATAAAAAGCCCCCACTTTTCCTCTTATCCTAAGTTGCACAAATAAAGCATTATTCTTATTTTATAAAAAGGGAAAAAACACTTTTTGTCTCATATGGACACAAAAGTCAACTCTTATATTCTCATTGGAGGATATTTGTGCACATGGATTGCTCCTCTTTCAATCTCCACCCTTGACTAAATCTTTTTCCTCTTAATCTCCATGGTCCAATCTTTCTTATTTCCTATAAAAGAAGAGCTCTCTTCTTCATTGGCATATCCATCTTTTGAATACAAATGTTATGCTCCAGGTTTTCTAGGTCACTTTCAAGCTTTTGAAGATTTGGAGCACTCTTATTATCTACATTCCATTCTTAGTTTCATTCTTTCATGGTAGCTTCATGTTTATGCTTTCATAGTTTAGATTTCCTTTCAAGCTTTAGAATAACTCATCTAGTTTAACTATGAAGGCTTTGTAATACTTGAATTTTTCCTTTCATAGTTTAGCTTGTACTTTCATTTCCATAGACTAACTTGCATCCTCATTCTTAGCTTACTTGCATTGCATTTCATAGTGATTCTTGGAGATATTGGCAGTCTTGCCCTTGTCTTCATTTGAATCTCTCATTGTGTGGTTGACTAGCAAGGTCATAAGCTTAATAGCTCTAGCTGAGAGCAATTTTAATAATCTTGCAACTCCATACATAGAGAGCTCTAGGTCGCTTCCTACGGTTCCCCATTCATGGATTTCCTTGGATATAATGACTTAGATAAGTGCACTATTTAGTGTGTATAAGTGGTTCTATAAAATCTCTTGGAGGAGAGGGGCTAGAGAAACTAAGAGGGAACTACTCTAAGGTGATTGTCAAATAAAAATGGATCAATCTTTTACAAAGGAGAAGAATAAGAAGAGTCCCAATAGTCATCAGCTCAAGTACCAAGTTTCTCTATCCAATAAGATTCCAAAGAAATAAATTGAGTGTGAAATTTTCTCGAGGGGGTTGTGAAATCTACCAATGCTTCCAAAATATGATATTTTGGTCATTCCCAATAAGACATAAATAACATTTGTGAAGATTAGGAATTTTTTTTGCAAGATTGTTTGATATATTTTCTCCAATAGAAAAGTGTTAATCTAGGAAATTATGGCCCTATCCATTCTCCTTATACTTATTTTTGAGGATGTCGACCCAATCTATACAATTCTTCATGAGTTTCTTACTAACTTTAGATAGAAGACCTAGATGCATGAGATTCTTTTTCTCATTTTCAAACTCTAGAAAGCTAGTCATAGCTTCCTTCGTCATATTTGTGTCTCTGTAGAATTTTCTACCATCATGAGGAAAACCAATAATCTCATTGATGAGAGCTTCATCAATAATAATAGTTTGGCTCCCCATAGGTAGCCTTTCCTTTTTCCATTTTTTGAGGAAATATTTTGTAATGGTAAAATTTTTACCATGCAACCTCTCCATATATATAGTGAGACCACCATCTTTAAGGATGTCTCAGACATCTTCCTTTCTCCTCCAATCTTTGCAAGAAATTAGCCCCATTATTTTTTATTTTCTCCTATTGACCTCTCATAATGATTATGTTTAAGATTAGAGCATTCACTTAATCTTTGAGTAAACTTTATGACAAAGAAATCCCATAAAAATACTAAAAGTAGAGAAATTAACCCAAACAACCCACAATACGTGTGGTCAAATTATGACATTGCACTTCAAACTAATGATGACCTAGCACTTTGGACTATGGTCCCTTTTAAGAAAATAATGATCTTTAATAACTCTTTTCATTTCATAATTCATTGCTTGGATTTGATGTTGATACTTTGTGTACTACAGATTTTGTCACTAAAGATTAGTGATTTTACCTCATATAGAAAATCCTCCTCTCTAATCCATCTCTTGACATCATTATTTTTAACCACCACATTGGCAGACCAATCAACCACACCATTTATCTCCCTATTAACTATTAGAATAACTGAGAGGGGGGTGAATCAATTATCTAGTGTCCCAAAACAAAATGTATAATTCAAATCAAATACTTCAATTTCTGTTGCTTAGTAAACATATAATACTTTCACTGTCTGTGCTTTCACCCATTACCAGTCAAAAACTTATAATAGTTACTGATCAAATCTAACATGTAATATGAAAAGCATGATAATAAACAAATATAACAATCAACACATAACACAAGAGATTTAACATGGAAACCCTGTAAAGGGAAAAACCACCTAGGACCGGCAACCCCAAAATTGTTCACTCTTCTAAAGTGAGGTTGGTAAAGACCCAACCCTGTTAAATGTTACAAACACACTGTCAGGTGTGACCTTGTTAGAGGATTTTAGACTAGAAGTTATCGTCCAACTAGCATTCACTATGGGGCTGACAAGATAACAATGTTCATTCTATGACTGATACATCATAAGACTTTTCAAAGTCCACTCGGTTAAGAGATTTGAACTGTATACAATGATTAAATATGTAATGGTAAAATGATCTACCTTAATACAACTTCATTGCAGATTACAGACCAATATTTTTCTCAAACAAATCTTTTTGATCAATATTTCACTTCAGATTCAACACTGTATCAACTTACTATTCGTCAGCAATAACTCTTTATAGCTCAGTAATTGTTCTATAGCTCAGTTCTTACTAACCAGTATGATCAGAAATGCATGAAAGCTTCTTCACGCGATATTCCTACAGCATCTACTTCTTTTGGCATTTTTCACAATGAAACCCTAGTCTCTTATATAGATGAGTAAATCATTTTCTTTCTCTCCATCAAATTTTTCCGCTTAATCATCTTCATTGATTTTGCTACTTCAAGCTTCCTCAGCTGATGTGTCAATAACTCATTTCAATTTTTTTGTTAGATCTTCTTTTAATTATGTTAGCTGTCGATCATCATAACAAACTTTATCCGTTGCCTCATAATCATACACTTTCCAGCTCATCAATCTTTATCGGCTAAATTGATCATTTAATTCATTCTATTATGCTTGGTTAACAAAGAAATGCGTCGATGAACTCAAGCTCAGTTAATGCTATGGTCGGTATACACTATACTCCGTTGGTGTATACTATGAGTGCTTTAGTTACCAATAACACTGCTTTGTGTCTTTCAGCTCTATTCTTCATTATAGATGAATGCAACATAATAAAGTCAATATCATCAAGTCATAGACTCATCAAAAAGTTACTTAATGTGTTCCTTATCCTCATCTGACATATACATCTTCCTCATGTAGATTTCTCTATTCTTCATCTCTTTCACCTTTCTTCAGATGTGTTAGTATAGTAACTTACAAGATAAGTACTGTCAAGCTAGTTGACATCAATGACAACATAATACTAATTTGATCATATTACATATCTAATCACCAACTCCCTCATTGATCTTTCATCACAGATTCCAAATCAGTTGTAGTCCAACAATCTCTCCCTTTGGCATTGATGGCAACTCAAGTAATATGAAGTATACCATAAACATACCAAACATATATTCTACAACTCAGTAAACAAATGTTGTAAGTCAAATAGACTTAATATGTTTAATCACTACATTACTCAACATTTGTAATGCATTCGGTAGTTCTCCTGTTCCTACTTCTATTCTTAGTAACTTATCTTCAATGCTCTATCTCATTTAGATTGTCTCTCCCTCAGATAGTTCTCATAGGTGTAGTTTCTATTCCTTTCATATTATTTATCTCTCCCTTTGACAGCAATGCCAAAGAGACAAATAAATAAACAATTTTGTCTTCCTCTATATCTCTGTATATTGATATCCCAATCAGTTTTGTGCTCCAAACTTAATCACAACCTTGAACATGATTCAAAGTGTGAGCTATGCTGTATCAACAGGTATGATCTTCTGATAAAAATAGGCTGGTGCAACATCCAGATCACCTTAGTGACCGATAGACAGGGGACGGACCCCAAGTCTAGTCCTCAAGTATTCAAAAGTGTCCTTCAATAGAGGCTTTGTAAAAATATCTGTAAGTTGTTCTTTAGATGTGACAAATTACAATTTCAGTTGCTTCTCTTACACTTATTCTATTAGGTAATGATACTCAATAGATATATGCTTTGTTTTTTAGTGCATCACAGGGTTCTTTGAAATATTTCTAGCACTCGTGTTGTCACAATATATAATCATCAAGTCAGTGATTACCTCATTCATCCCTTCCAACACTTTCTTTATATAGGCAATGTTTGAACAATTAGTAGCAGCAGCAACATACTCTGCTTCAACTATTGACTGAGAAATAAAAGCCTTCTTTTTACTTGTCCAGGTTACAAGTCTGTCACCAAAGACGAATGCTCATCTAGTGGTGCTCTTTTTGTCATCCACATTTCCAGCCCAATCAGCATCGGTGCAAACCTTCAGTTCAAACTTCCCTTCCTTAGAATACCATAATCCATAATTCTCTATCTTCTTTAGGTATCTTAAGATTCTTTTAGTAGCACTCATGTGTGATTCTCTAGGATTAGCAGAGAATCTAGCAACAATTCCTACAACATGTGCTATATCTAGTCTACTATGAACTACATACATTAAGTTACAAATCATGGATCGGTAAAGTGTCTAATTTACCTCTATAGTTTCATCCTCCTTTCTTAATTTGCATCCAGTAGCCATCGATGTTCCCACAGGTTTAGCATCTTCCATGCCAAATGCCTTTAGTACTTCCTTTTATGTATTTAGATTGTGTGATGAATATCCCATCATTCTGTTGAATCACTTGTAGTCCTAGAAAGAACTTAATCTCTTTGAACATAGACATTTCAAATTCCTTTTTCATTTCATCAGTAAATTATTCACACACATGATCTGAACCTCCAAAAATAATATCATCCACAAAAATTTTAGCAATAAGAATAGTGTCATCAGTATCACCTTTCATATATAGATTGTTGTTTTCACTTGTTCTGACAAATCCAATACTTAACAAGTAAGTATGCAGCCTTTCATAGCAAGCCCTCAGTTCTTTCTTCAAACCATATAATGCTTTATGTAATCTACACACCATGTCTTTGTTGTCTGGATCAACAAATCCTTCAATTTCTATGTAGACCTCTTCCTCTAGTATACCATTTAGAAAAGTTGACTTCACATCCATTTGATAGACTTTGAATTTCTTGTGTGCAGCATATACAAGTAGCATTCCGACTCCTTCCAATCTAGCAACATGTGAAAATGTTTCACCATAGTCAATGCCTTCTTCCTGTGCATAGCCCTTGCATACCAATCTTGCTTTATTTTTTGTGACTTCACAATTTTCATTCAGTTTGTTCTAAGGACCAATAACATTTTTGTCTTTTGGTCAGGGCACTAAGGACCAGGTTTTGTTCTTTTCAATTTTCTCTATTCCTTCTATCATTTCCTTAACCCATTCTTCATTCTCTAATGCAACTTTCATAGTTTTCGGTTCAAATTCACAAACTAGACATGTACCTTGTCTTGTTTTGTTGCTAGTTTGCATTCCAGCATGTCTGTCTCCAATGATTTGTGTCTTAGGATGATGTCTTTTGACAAAACTAGCAATAACTTGGTTTCTTCTTTCTTTTTCATCCTGTTTAGGTTCATTTCCTACCTCGGTAGCTCCATTTTGTTTGTTGATTTGACCTTCCTGATGTTCTGCATTGTTTTCCTACTGACCGGTTACCATAGACTATTGCATTGGTAGATACTTTGAATGTTCAATGTAAGTGAATCTACTATAGTCTTCCAATTCCTTTGTACTTTCCTTTGTGTTCTTGTCATCAAACTCATCAACACGAACATTAGTACTTTCAACTATCTTATTTGTAACCTTATTCAGACATTTGTATGCTTTACTTGTAGTAGAATATCCTAGAAATATCCCTTCATCTCCTTTTGAGCCAAATTTACCTTTTCTCTCATCTTTCAAAATAAAGCATTTACTTTTGAAGATCCTAAAATAACTTACAGTAGGTTTGTGTCCAAACCATAGCTCATAAGGTGTCTAGTTGGTATCATTCTTCAATTTCACTCGGTTAAGAACATATACAGCTATACTGATAGCTTCCCTCCAATATTTCTGAGCAACATTCTTTTGTATCAGTAGTGTTCTAGCACAGTCAATTATTGACCTATTCCTTCTTTTAGCAATCCCATTTTTCTAAGGAGTCCTCAGTGCAGAGACCTACCTTTTAATACCATGCTCATTACAGAAATTAGTAAATTCATCAGAGATAAATTCACCTCCTCTATCAGATCTTAAACATTTTATTTATTTTCCTGTTTCTTTCTCTACCTTATCTTTATACCACTTAAACATTTTAAAAGTTTCATATTTCTCCTTCAAGAACATAACACTCATCAGTCTAGTGTAATCATCAACAAAAAGAATAAAATATCTATCACTAGAAAAACTCTGAGTTCTCATAGGACCACACAGGTCGGTATGAACCAACTCAATTATCTTCTTTGTTGAGTAGTCTTTTCTTTTAAAACTAGACTTAGTCATCTTACCTTTTTGACATTCATGGCACATGGCATGATCAGGTTTTGACAAGTTAGGCAATCCTCTAACTCTCCTCTTTTTACTAATCTTGATCATGTTGTCAAAGTTCACATAGCATAGCCTTTTGTGCAACAACCAAGCATCTTCATCCTTTATTAACAAACAAGAAGACTGATCCATATCAAGATAGAATAGATTACCTCTGGATTGTGTACTAGTTCTGACAAGTATTCCTTCATCATTATAGATCTTCACCTTTTTGCTCTCAAAAGCTAGTTAGTGGCCTAAATTGTTTAGTTGAGCCACACTTAACAAGTTGTAGTTCAATCCATCTACCTAGTATGCATTTTCACATTTTATTCTGTCATTAATCATAAGTGAACCTTTACCTCTTACCATACAAGGTGCATCATTTCCCATTCTTACTGATCCTCCATTGTATTCAATAAGTTGATCAAATTTTTCTACATCACCGGTCATATGATGTGTACAGCCACTGTCTATGATCTCCATGTATCATTTTTGCTTACTTTAGAGATCAGTGTTGTCTCTTCATGTTTCTCTTCTTCTTCTTAATCATCTTTCATAGCAACAAACACTACTTCTATATCATCATCATAATTAGATTCAGTTTCAATATCTTCAGCTATGTAACATACCCTTTTACCTTTGTCATCTCATTTGTCTCTGTTGTTGTGTCAATAGCCTCTATTGACTCTTCTCCCATAGCTTCCTTCAGATTGGTCTTTAGATTTATCTTCATCTTTCTTCTGTGGACATCTAGTAGCACTGTGACCAAATTCCTTGCAATTAAAACATGCCAAAGGTAGCTTACCTCTATACCTTCCTTTTCCTTTGGGAAATCTTCTAGCCATAAGATCTTCAAGCTCATCAAGCTCATCATCGGTACAATCATCACTATCATTATCTCTATTATTCCTACTAGACTTACTAATCTTCAAAGAAGACATGAAAGCTGATTCAATAGGGGGAACAACACTATTGTCAAAGTTGTTTAATTCAAAGGTTGTAAGCTTACCAATCAGAGTATCAAGGGTAAGATTGGATGTAGCTCTTGTTTCATGAATTGCATAGATCCTAATTGCATAAAATGGCAGCAAAATTCTAACAATCTTTCTTATCACTGTTTCATCATCAATGACTCCATCTGATGCTCTAATAGCATGTACTACCTCTTTTAGTCTATTTGAGTACTGCACAATGTTCTTACCTTCTTTCATCCTCATATCATAGAATTTGCCTCTTAGACTTTCAGCTCAGGCTCTTTTGACATTTAGATCTCCATTGTATATCAAATTTAACTTGTCCCACATCTCCTTGGTAGTAACACATTCCTTAATGTCTTCAAATTCAGCATTGGTACAAGAAGCAACAAGTTCCATCATAGTAATGTTGTGTTCATGCCTGTCTCTTAGTTGATCAAGGGTCAGGGGACCAGTGGGCAGTGCAATGTAGCCATTCATCATTAGATCTAGTGCAGAATTCCCAATTCTAGATATGTGCAGCTTCATCCGACTTTGCCATACTGTGAAGTTCTCTTTATTCAATTTTGGTACTTCCCTCTTATACATCTTGAGACCTTTGTGCTTAAGTCCTTAAAACTCTGTTCTAAGCAACCACTGCTCTGATACCAATTGTTAGAATAACAAAGAGGGGGGTGAATCAGTTATCCAGTGTCCCAAAATAAAATTTATAATTCAAATCAAATACTTTAATTTCTAATGCTCGGTAAACATATAATACTTTCACTATCTGTGCTTTTACCGATTACCAGTCAAAAACTTATAACAATTACCGATCAAATCTAACATGTAATATGCAAAGCATGATAACAAACAAATATCACAATCAACACATAACATAAGAGATTTAACATGGAAACCCTGTAAAGGGAAAAAACACCTAGGACCGGCAACCCAAAAATTGTTCACTCTTCTAAAGTGAGGTGGGTAAAGACCCAACCCTGTTAAAGGTTACAAACACACTGTCAGGCATGACCTTGTTAGAGGATTTTAGACAAGAAGTTATCATCAAACCAACATTCACTATGGGGTTGACAGGATAACAATGTTCATTCTATGAATGATACATCATAAAACTTTTCAGAGTCCACTCGGTTAAGAGATTTTAACTGTATACAATGGTTAAATATGTAACAGTAAAATGATCTGCCTTAATACAACTTCATTGTAGATTACAGACCAATATTTTGCTCAAACAAATCTTTCTGATCAATATTTCACTTCAAATTCAACACTGTATCAACTTACTATCCGTCGGTAATAACTCTTTGTAGCTCAGTAATTATTCTGCAGCTCAATTCATACTAACCAATATGATCAGAAATGCATGAAAGCTTCTTCACGCAATAGTCCTATAGCATCTACTTCTTTCGGCATTTTTCACAATGAAACCCTAGTCTCTTATATAGACGAGTAAATCATTTTCTTTCTGTCCATAAGATTTTGCCATTTCAAGCTTCCTCAGCTGATGTGTCACTAACTCATTTCAATCTGTTCCGTTAGATCTTCTTTTAATTATGTTAGTCGTTGATCATCATAAAAAAAATTATCCATTGCCTTGTAATCATACACTTTCTAGCTCATCAATCTTTATCGGCTAAACTGATCATTTAATTCATTTTTTTCCACTCAGTTAACAAAGAAATGTGTTGGAAAACACAAGCTCGTTTAATACTACGGTTGGTATACACTATACTCCGTCAATGTATACTCTGAATGCTTTACTTACCGACAACACTGCTTTGTGTCTTTTAGCTCTATTCGTCATTATAGATGAATGCAACATAATAAAGTTAATATCATCAAGTCATAGACTCATCAAAAAGTTACTTAATGTGTTCCTTATCCTCATCTGACATATACATCTTCCTCATGTAGATTTCTCTATTGTTCATCTCTTTCACCTTTCTTCAGATGTGTTGGTATAGTAACTTACAAGATAAGTACTGTCAAGCTAGTTGACATCAATGACAACATAATACTAATTTGATCATATTACATATCTAATCAGCAATGCCCTCAGTGATCTTTAATCACAGATTCCAAATCAGTTGTAGTCCAACAATAAACATGGGTGATAATACACTTATCAAAATTAGCAATTCTATCCCAAGAAGTCTTAATGATATTGGTAATTGTCGATGAGGGTTCATATTTTTTATCAGACATTTAAGAATATTACTGGAGTCCTCTTCAACCCACAGGTTTTTACACTTCCTTTTTTTTAACTAGGAGAATACCTTGATAAGAAGCCATGGCTTTGGCCTTATGATTAGTTTGAGTCACTAGGGGAACCGCGATAATCTCAATGCACTTACCTTCCTCATCATCTTATAATAGAACCACACCATTAGAGGCTCCATCAAAGTTGAGTTTCATCCATCCTTTTGGAGGATTTTTCCATAGGGATTCTTCCCTTTTTGTTATGATACTATCCTTCTTATATCTTCTCTAAAATTTCCTCATCTAGATTGCTAGAAGGTATGCTCATATCTCCCATGGTGTTCATATTCTCTAAAATAGCTCTTAAAATCTTTTAAAAATTGAAATACACAGGTGTACACTTATTTCTAAAAATTTTGTCATTCCTCTCCTTCCATATTCCCCATAACATATGAGGAATATAAATTTTCCATAGAGATCATATTGAAGGATTTTTGGAAGGATTCTTCCATGAATAATAGAAGGTTTTCATTTCCTTAGGGAAAACCCACTCAATTTCAAACATATCCAGGAAAGTAGACCACAGAGAGATAGAAAAAGGATAGTGGATGAAAATGTGTTCCACCATCTCTTCCTCTTGGCAAGAAAGAGTGCAATGGTTAGCCATAGTGAAGCCTCTATTTTTCAAGTTATCAATAGTAAGAATCTTATTCTTAAATAATATCTGAAAGAATATGTTGATCTTAGGGGTCAGACCCTTAATCCAATCATTGGACCACTAAGGAGGATCTTCCTAAGTAATAGAGATCATATTGATCATTGAGGAAGTAGTAAAATATCCTTTAGAGTTTATAAGTAGTAAAACATCCTTTAGAGTACATCTTCCATATAAAAATATATTCTTCTTCATTCAGAATCATGTAAAAAAGAAGCCTTTTAAGCTGAATAAAATCTAGATTGATAATTTCTATATACTTCCATTTATCCTTATCCCAATAGTCAGCAACATAATGACCAAACTTAGCTTTTAAATTCAAGGCATGAGGAAACCAATAAAGATCAGAAATGAGAGGGTTATTATTAAGCCAAGAGTCATGCCAGAACCTAACTTTCTTTCCATTCCCAACATTCCATTGAGTTCCCTTAACCATAAGAGATCTGTTAGATTCAACATTCTTCCATATGTGTGATCCATTGGGGATAGACTCATCGTAAATTATAAAGTTGTCCATAGGTGGTAAGTTTCTTGTGTATTTGTCTGACCATATGTGATTCAATTCACCAATTGAGTGATAAATTATCCATATCTATCTTGAGAGTAAAAAAGTGTTCATAAGTATAATCCTCCTAAAACACAACCCACCCATATTCTTAGGCTTACAAACTTTGTCCCATGCAATAAATGATATTCTTTTTTCATTCTCAACTCCCGTCCACATAAATTTTTTTTGTATTTTTTCAATAGCATCTACATACTTTCCTAGGATCTTAAAGAGACTTAGAGCATAGCAAGGAAGACTCTTCAAAGAGGATTTGAGAACCTAAAATTTCCCATCCTGGATAAGGAGGGATCCTTTATAGCCAGATAAATTTTTATTGAACTTTTCCAGTAAAGAGATCTAAAATGAATCAAGTAGGTTGGTACAGAGAAGAAGACCCAAATACATATAAGGAAGAGAAGTAGTTTAACATCGAAAAATATTAATGATTATCATTTGTCTAATATTAGGAGTACTAATAATGTAAACACTATTTTTGGCCCAATTCATCTTCTTTCATGTGGCTAACCCATATTCGTTGATATTTTCCTTAAAAATCTTATTTTCCTTAATAGTTGTGTCCCCCATGATGATCAAATCGTCAACAAATTGTTGATGAGAGAAAGATGTGATGAAGAAGAAGGATGAAGCCCTTTGAAAGAATCAATATCCACCAAATTAGAGATGTATCTTTCTATAAATTTAGACAAGATCACAAAAAAAATAGGAGACAATGGATCCCCTTGTCTCAATCCTTTAGAGGATTCAAAGAAAGGAGAAGGGGAACCATTGATCAAAATAGAGAAAGGAGCCATTAAAACCAATTGCACAATCAATTGCACACTTTTCTTGTTAAATCCAAAAGCCTTTAAAAGCTTCTACATAAAGGTCCTTTAAACTCTATCATATGCCTTAGAGAGATACAACTTGAGAATAAAACCCTATTTTTTGGCCATAGATAAAGAGTGGATATTTTCATAGACATTAATGATGGAATCAAGGATTTTTCTACACAACACAAAATATTTTTTTTGAGGAGATATAAGGGAGGGAAGAAAAGACCAAAGCCTAGTGGTAAGGATCTTAGAAATAATTTTATCAAAACAATTGCAAAGACTAATAGGACATACCAGATCCAGAGAATCAACACCTATGACTTTAGGAATGAGGCCCAAGAAGGTACCATTAATATCCTATAAGGTACTCCTAGCTCCAAAGAAATCTTTAACAACGCAACTAACATCTTTCCCAAAAATAGACGAGTATATCTGAAAGAAAAATATTGGGAAACCATCTAGGCCTGGAGCCTTATTTCCTTCAAAGGAGAAGAAAAATGTCTTAACTTCCTCCTTTGTGGTAATTTATCCAATAGAAAATTTTTTATCTTCATTGATAAAAGTAGGAATACAATGACGAAATTCCACTTGGGTGGCCTGATTAAGATTGGGGTCTTCAGTAAGGAGATCAAAAAAAAATATTTAGCCTCCTATCTGATTTTGTCCTCTTCTTTAATAATACCATAATTCACCTTAAGTCTAGATATTCTATTAGTATCTTTGTGTTTCATGGTCATAATGTGGAAATATCTAGTGTTTCTATCCCCTTCTATCAACCAAAGAGATCTTTCTCTTTGTTTCAAGAAGGTCTCTTCCTTAGTAATAATATCATGATATCCCTTAAGAATTTCATTTTCATCTTGGATGGAGGCTTGAGAGGAGAAAATGTCACCAAAACAATCCTTACTCTATTTCCTAATATAGTCTTTGACATTTTTACATTTATTTCCCACTCTAAACATAGCAGTCTCCTCCACCTAAATCTACCACCAATATTTTCTTTCATTTTCCAGATCATGATGCATATTCCACATCTTCTGAAATCTAAAAGAAAAACATTTTCTTGTCTTAATAGAATCGGTGTTCAGAAAAATATACAGTAGTGATAAGAACCAACTCTAGTATGAGAAGACAAAGAATAGCAGTAGTGGACATACCAGACATTAGAAATCAAAGCGCTATCCAAATGGACTTGAATTAGATCTTGACCATAACTTCTATTGGTCCAAGTGTAATCAGCACCTTGAAGATCCAAATAATGAAGATCACGAGAGTTGATGAAATCCATTAGGTCCATTCTACTCTCCAATTGGGACCGACCACCACCATATTTTTCCTAATATTTTAATGGGGTGTTAAAGTCTCCCATTATTATCCAACTTTCATCTTTGAAATTGGATCTAACCTCTTCCACTTTTTTCTAAAACTTTTTTCTCCCCTTCAAATTATTCAGATTAAGATATTAGTAAGCACCCAGGAAGTAGCATCTTTGATATGTTGAAATCTAATACAGGCTATGTTATTATCCTAGACAATGACATCACCTTTTATACTATGAAGGTTTCTAAAGGTAGAAATTCTATGAGAAGCTCCTTCAAAACTAGGTCACCAATAACCCCACCATTATTGAAAATAATAATCAATTTAACCTTCTCCTTAATCATCTTATTTTCTTAAATTAGGAAAATATGTGGATTATGATCTCTAATCATATTCTGGATAATGTCTTTCTTGTAAGGACTATTCATCCCTCTAATATTCTATGATATTAATTTCATTTCTTCTTTAGAGAGCACACCTCAGTGAGGGTTTTCTAAGTTCCATCCTCTATGTTTTAGTTAGCCTCCACACTTGTTTTCTTAGAGTTTAAGGGTCTACCTAGAGAGGAGGATATCTTCCCTACGTATGCAACCTATCTAACTAATGAGCTCTGGTATTCTTTGGAGTATTTGGGACAACCTCATTCTTTTTTCCTTTTGGTTTTCTATATTCTGATTTTGGGGAGAAAGTCATTTCCACATCCACATTCTCCATTCTTACAGACTTGTTGACTTCTATAATATCTCCCTAGTTTTGAGAGGCAGGGTAAGTTCTCTTCATAAATTCCACCATGTTTTGAAACATATTAGATAGGATAGGCTCCAATATGTTGGAATGTTGGGCTTCTTGGAACAATAATTAATTTCCCTCTAAGGTAGATGTAGAATTACCATCCTCTTCACTTAAGTCTGGAATCTCCCCTTTTTCTTGTTGCTTATTCTCCTCAAAGGAAGCAGAATAGTCCTCTTCATCAACCTTGTCAAGTGAATCAGCCACATGCAAAGTGATGGGATCCTCTTCTTTAGATTCATGATTCACTTTCTCATTGAGATTTTGCTGAGTTCTTTCTTCAATGATTTTCTATTCATTTGGAGTGGTTTTGGGATTTTCATTTCCTTCTTTAGTAGCTCCTCTAGTAGATTTGACAGATTTGGGCCTGCTTCATTTTTCTCTTTCTCTTGCTAGAATTTCCTTTTTATTGGCTTATCATTTTCCTTTTGTTTCAATGGCTTGGACGAATAGCTCTTGGCCCAATGGCTCATCTAGGTCTCATCCTCTTATAGTGAAAACAAGAAAATTGTATCAATTTTTATTCTACCCTTTGAACCCATTTACCTAGCCTTGAAATGATTTTAATAGAATCAGACATATCTATTTCATGGTCTATGCCCACACAGATCCTAGCATGTGTGAGCCTTCATCCTAAAACTATTTTTCGGTCAATGGAAATCAATTCACCAAAAGAACTTTCTATCCGTAATTAGACATCTTCTACTGAGTATTTCATATGTAGACCTAGAAGCTTGATACAAATAGGGACATGAGTTAAAAAAGATTCATCATTGAGATTCATATTTGGGTTCCAATGTTGAAGGACTAAAGTAGTTTTCCCAAACATCCAAGGACCCCTGCATAGATCATGGCTTTATCTTCTTCACAAGAAAATGAGATAGAGAAAAAACCCTTTAACATTGCTGTAATATCCATATGCTCTTTTAAGATCTATTTCTTCTTCTCATAAGCTCTAACCACCTCAATGTTGGGTCTAGGGAATAAAAATCCCCACCAAGAAGTTCTCCATCATAGCTATATTATGGTCTATAATGAAATACGAGAAAAAGATAGAAATTTTACCTATCAATGGATCAAAGATATTTTTAACTTTAGGTAAGGAAGACTTACCTGATGGTTTGATACCAAACAAAGAGGACCATTTTTTTGGGTTAAACACCATACCCAATTTAAGATCTCCTCCCTTAATGGGTCCCCCTCTCGGGTCTCCAGGTGTAGACACAACAACCAAAACATTATCAAGGGGTTTTCCTTTCACCCTAGATTCCTCCATACTATCCTTTCCCCCATCTGCAAGTTGTTCTGACACAGAGGAAGAGTTCCCGCCCACAGACAAATTCAAATTTGAATTCGCCCCTTCTCTCGACCGCTCTGTCCCATTCTCTCCCCCTAAAATGATCATTATTATTTAATATTTGTAATTGGACTAAATTAAATTAAGTTCTTATCCATGGTGCATAGACTAAATAGAAAATATAAAAATAATGATGAATAAATGAATGTCTTAGGCCCCTATGTTAAATAGTAGCTACAAACCAATTCTTGCATGGATCTAATCTTCCACTAACTCACCAATGAAACAACACAACCCACTTCATATTACACCCTAACACCTTCAACCAACTATAAACCTAACACAAGTCCACCAACTCATTATTAGGGTCGGTAAATAAATAAAATTGCATTACATTATAGATAAAGTAATAAAGATAATAAATGCACTGATTAATATTAGAATCAAAATTTACAATTGGTCTGCACACACATGTGTCCACATAAAAAAAAAAACTTAAGAACTCTGCGCTTGGGCTAGGGTCATTTAACAGAATTAGCAAGGTTTTAAAGGGATATGACACAATTTCAATTTTTATCTAACTAGGAGAAATAGTCTTACAACACCTTAGCCATTCCACATGAAGAGTCTTGCTATGATATTATTTAAAGAAGGGTCCAAATCAGGCTAAAGAAATAAAACTGAACAACAAAACAACCACCCATACAATAGAGTGGAAAATGTAATCTATCTACTTAAAATAAAATTACCAAAATATTACACAGCTTAAATAAATCTGAATTATATTCTTTATAATGCAATAAATTAATATTTTATATTTAATCAACAATGAATAATCTTATATAATTATATATTTACAATTTCTTTTTCTTTTTCCAAATATTTCTTCATTGATATTGGAAGATAAAATTTAGATGCATTAAGGTATCAAATGTTTCAAAAAGAAGATCTCATAAACATAAATCTAATAGATCCCTTCAAATGTATGAGGTAAATTGTCTATATAGTCAACACAATATTATCTCAGAAAATTTTCACTTATTAGTTAAATTAAAAATAAAATATAATTTATTTAAGCAATAAAAGAAATAATTCCGTATGATGCTATTTTATTGGCTGCATAAACGAATTTTACTGGAACAAATTCGCTAAGTAACCCATCTCTACCATATCATCGGTCATTCACTAATACATAAAAGATATAACTGGAGTAGCATACCCTTGAACTGAGGATCTCGGCAGCCTTTTATGCTCTGGGAAACTAAAATGAAATGATAACAACATGTTCTATTTATTTTCAATTGTCGATTGGTTGTCAGGTCTACATTAATAATGATATCTAGCTGGGATTGCCGTTCCAAATATGATTTTATACTCACAAGAAACAAGAAATTATTAGACATTACCCCCAGCAAAAAGCATCTAGTTGCCTGTACCGAGATTTATAATTCTTTCAGTTAACTAAATTAAGAATTTAACAGATTCCAACCTTAAAATATGAGGCTGTTAACCACCAGAACATTTAGTGCCAAATAATTTAACATTTAACAGTAAAATAATAACAGTATCAATCCAACCAAATAAATATAAAAAATATCTATCACATGACACCCTCAAACTTCCCCAGTTGCAGGGAACTTCGATTATTGTATTTCTCAAAAACGTTAAATTTCTTGCTGAATCTAAACCAAACGAAGTCTATATATACAGTGTTGGGTATACTGAAATGCGGCAACTGTCTGTAGCGTCCTTACGCTTTTTGTGTCACTCAAGTGTTGCCCTGTTACCATTCCTAATATACCCAGTGTGGGTAGCTTTTGTTCAGTTAAAAATGAGAATTAGTTTCGCTTTCATTCTTTCAATGTCTTTGTTTTCTTGGTGTGTTTTGCTTTCTGAATCTCGGCCATTGAAGCTACCCAATACTTCTGTCATAACCTCTGCAGTTGCTCCTGCCCCCAACTTTAGTGCTTTCCCAGTTGTCAACCAGAAAGAGAGGGCGATCTATTTGGAGCCAGAGGAAAGCTTCGGTGTAAAATCTAAGGAGAGGGAACATGGTGTTTATCTAACAAGTGATGATGATGTAAGTGGAGGAACATCCATCACGAACCACCCACAAGGCCATAGCCCTGGGGTTGGCCACTGAATGTACGGTTGTATTAGGAATATTAGTTGTAATGTATATTGTTTTCTTTATCAATTAGAAGAAGTTACCTTACATTGTACCGTTGATCATGGATGGATTATAGTTTTAACATGATTTGTAGAAATACAAAGTCATAACATGTAATGTTTTGTGTGTTTTAATTTCATTGTTAGATCCTGAAGTGAATGACAAAATGTAATGTCAAACTTATTCGCTTCATTTATATGGTGTTTATATTGCAAGAAAGAGCTGTAGCTCGAAAATACCACCATCACACGTAATAAATGAAGTATAATACATGTACAATATTCTTGGAACATTTTTAATGCATACTGTTTTCACTCTAAGCAAACGGTACTGCAATGTTTTCTTACTAATCATGGAAATGAGAAATCGATACTCCTTTTCCATTTAACTTATGTTATTATGTTTTAAACAAGGCTACCACAAACCTTAAAAGCTTGTGACATCCACCATGGAGGGAAATGAACTTATTATATTCTTGAAGTGAGTTTAACTCCGCAGAAGGGTAGACACCCATTCTATGAGGTTTTGAGCACCTCGATAATATTGAAAATGTTTTCATATCAGATTATATGTACTGTTTACCTTTTCTAACTGTTGTAACTGTTAATCTACATTCATGGGATTAGTTCTTAAATTAGAAGAGGGTTGGACATTTACAAAATAGTCGATCGGTGAAGAGGAAGGTGAATCGCAAGGAGCAACACCACTCAGCAATAGATCAGCTAACTAAAGAGCCACAAAAAAAGAAAACAAAAAAGAAAGAAGAAAGAAGCAGACTTTCAGTCTTGGTTTAATTCTTTTAACAGATGTAGAAAAGGGTCTTGTTTCTCTTTACCTTAGAGCTTTGTTTGTCGTTACATTAGAGAGAAGATAGATCAGGTTAATTGATAGAATAATATTTTTATGAATTTTTTTAAGAAAATATTGAATAAAAGACAAAAGGATAGTGTGAAGATTGAGGAGAACCACTGTCCTTCATTTCGACTGCACTTAACGATGGTTTAATGCAATTTTAAGATTAAATCAATACGTCTAATACAAGTTTTTGCATAAATCGATCTTTCTATTGTTTCTCTATAAATAATTCTCATCATATAAACTAAGAACATATTACATAACTCTCTCTTATTCGGTGAAATTATTTCAACCGAGAACTAAGAACGAGAGAACTAAAGGGCTAACATACAGCAGGGAAAGAATTAAACTTTCCAATACCATTTTCCTTGTGAAATCGTGTCACGTCCCTGGGCGTAGAAGTGGGTTGTGCTTTGTCTGAGAAATAATTGGGATAAATTGAGGGTTTTATTAGCCGATAGGATTTTCAGACTGGAGAAACTCTCCACCGGAAAAGTCTCACGCCATCAGGAAAACTGCCGTTTTCGGTAAAGGAGGAGTGTTCGTTGGCTATTCCCAAAATAGATTTGATAAAAAGACTTTAGGAACTATCAAGCAGAGAGTCCTCGAGGATGGAATTGAGATCAAGAAAGAAAAAATTAGCTACTTGAGGATATGATGGAAGGATACACAGCCTCCATTCATTGTTGACGAGTCCTCCACACACAACGTTCTGTAATGGAGCACAGAAAAAAAACAGCTTCATTCTGAAAGATCCCCGTTATTTTTTCTCTTTGTTTGCTCCCCCGCATCTTCAAACGCTGCAACTTTTGCAGCTTCGTTCCACAATATCTTATTGGATCCTATTCATGTTAGATGACGTGTTTGCCAGCAGGGCAAAACATTAATCTTCCCTGCTTATACGACAACAGTTTTTCTGGGCATTTTAATTTTTGTTTTTTATTGTATAAACTTCAGCCTAATGTTTTGTATATGCGATGATGTGATCACTTAAACTGCATGGGCCCCCTTCTTTTTCCTTTTGGCATGATCGCATAACTCCTTTTTGGCTTATGTGATTATGCGACAGCCACAAATTTTTGTTCCGCCAACCACCGCAATGAATATAATTTTATTTTATTAATTTTTCTCACTTTCTTTTGTTCGGATTTAATCTAGACATTCTTCTAGAGTTTTCTGGATATTAGCGGGAATGTTTTCTTAGTAGTGAATGTAGAAAATATTCTTAGTCTCTGTAAAAAAATAGATGATAGTGTGAGCTTTTTCGCTGCCTTTGTAAATCAAAAAACTGGGCATTAATATAAAGTTTTATTTGAATGTGAGAAAGGATCTCTATTGAATTTTATATTTGCAGCTGTGTGTGATGTGTAATTTTTCCTGTTCCTCTGCCTCCATCAAATTGGTATCAGAGCTTAAGGTTGTTTAGTAGAGCTGAAGGTTGTTTATGAAAGCTGAAGGTGAATCAAAGAGCAAAGGTATTTATAGCCAACAATGGCAAGCACAAGCTTGACAAATCCACAGATCCCACAGTTCAACGGGAAAAATTATGATTATTGGGCAATCAAAATGAGGGCATTATTTTGTGCTCAAGATTTATGGAAGCTTGTTGAAAATGGTTACCCAGAACCAGCAGATGCACCAGCATATAATGCTTTGACTCAGGCAGAGAAAGATGTGTTAAAGGAAAATAAAAAGAAAGATTCAAAAGCCCTCTTCTTCATCTTTCAAGGAGTGAATGAAAGTATTTTTCCAAAAATTCAAGCAGCAACAAAGTCCAAGCAAGCATGGGACATTCTTCAAATAGTTTATCAAGGAATGGAAAAGGTAAAAATAGCTAAGCTGCAAATGTTAAGAAGAGATTTTGAAATAATGTATATGAAAGAATCAGATACAATAGACACATTCTTCACTCAAATCATTGGTTTGGTAAATCAAATTAGATCACATGGTGACATTCTTGAAGAAAGGAGAGTTGTTGAAAAGATTCTAAGAAGTTTGCCTACAAGGTTTGAATCTATTGTGGTACCCATAGAAGAGACAAAAGATCTCTCATAGTTTTTAGTTAATGAACTTCATGCATCACTCATTTCTCATGAGCATAGATTGAGTAGGTCAGCAACTTAAAATTTGGAGCATGCATTCAAGACACAAGTCTCAATCAACACTGGTAGAGGCAGAGGAAGAACAAATTTCAGAGGTAGAGGAAGAAATTTTTATATAGGTGGAAAAAACACAAGTAGAAGGGGCAACAGTCTATCAAGCTCAAGTGGAAGAGGTAACAGCCAAAACCCAAGTCAATACTCATCACAAAATCAACCTCAAAGCCAAAGGTATGACAAATCCTTAGTCCAATGTCATTATTGCAAGAAATTTGGGCATTATATGAATGAATGTAGAAAGAAACAATATGATTTTAGATAACAAAATGTGAATTTCATGAAAGAAACTCAAAATAAAAAATTAGAATAGGGTACTATGTTTTTGGCATGCAATGTTGCACAAGCAAGTGAAAAAGATTTATGGTTTTTAGATTTGGGTTGCAGCAATCATATGACAGCGAATTTAGAAATGTTTTCTAGTTTGGATGAGAGTGTAAAATCTGATGTAACTTTGGGTAATGACAACAAAGTAGAAGTCAAAGGAAAAGAGAACATCAACATTCTAACCAAAATGGGGGAGAAGAAACATATGACTGATGTCTATTTTGTTCCTGGTTTAAAACATAATCTAATGAGGATTGGGCAGCTTGTTCAAAATGGTTATAGAGTATCTTTAAAAAATAAAGAGTGCACAATTTTAGACAAATATCCAAGCAATCAGCTCATAGCAAAGGTTCAAATGACAAACAATAAGATGTTTCCCTTAAGGATAAGACCAGATTTGAATGTAGAGTTCTCTCAAGTAGACAACTCAATGAACTCACAAATGAATGAAAGAAAAGTTGCAGCAGTCACTCAAGTGATCTTCCAAGCAGAGATTACAGATGAAAACTGGCTTTGGCATTTAAGATTTGGACATTTAAATTTTGCAGCTCTAAATCTACTTTATAAGAAAAGCATGGTGAAGGGATTACCCCTAATTGAAAAATCAGAAAGAGTATGTGAAGGGTGCATCTTAGGAAAGCAACATAGAGAATCATTTACAGCCGGTATGTCAGTGAGAGCTAAGGCACCTTTGGAGATAATTCATTCAGATTTGTGTGGGCCAATGCAAACACCTTCAATAGGTGGAAGATTTTATTTTTTGACATTCATTGATGACTATACAAGGAAAACATGGGTCTATTTTCTAAAGCATAAGAGTGAGGTGTTTGAATACTTTTGTCAATTCAAAGCACTTGCTGAAAAATAGAGTGGTTATTACATCAAAGTATTGAGAACGGATAGAGGTGGTGAGTATATTTCAAATGACTTCATGATATTTTGCAAAGAGCATGGAATTCATAAGCAATTTACCACAAGATATACCCCTCAACAAAATGGTGTAGCTGAACGGAAGAATAGGACAATAATGGAAATGGCTAGAAGCATGTTGAAAGCCAAACATTTTCCAAATGAGTATTGGGCTGAAGCCATATCATGTGCAGCATATATTATGAATAGATGTCCAACAAAAAGTATCAAGAATATGATTCCAGAAGAAGCATGGAGTGGAAGAAAACATAGTGTTTCTCATATGAAAGTATTTGGATGTGTGGCATACGCACATGTGCTGGATGAGTTGAGAAGAAAATTGGACAACAAAGGAGAAAAATGTATATTTGTGGGATACAATGATGAATCAAAAGCATACAAATTATATAATCCAATCAGCAAGAAGGTTATAATCAGCAGAGATGTGCAATTTGTAGAAGATGAAGCATGGGATGAAACTTTGGATAAAACAGTCAATATTGTAACCAATTTACCACAAGAATAAAATGAAGAAATTATACCAGCAAATATCCCTCAAAATGTGACTCCTCCCACTCCTATACAAGGACAACAAAATGCTCAAAGGACACCATCATCAAGTATGAGAACAACATCACATATTCAAGCAATCACACCTTCAAGTGGACAGCAAACACCAATATCACGAGGAACACATAGTGCAGGTCCATCAAGTCCACATTCAACAAATTCGAGTGACATGTCCAATCTCACATTGGCAAGCATGAGAAGACATAAAATTAGAAATTTAAGAGAGATTTATGAGCAAAATGATGGTGAGGATAACACAGATCATAATTCTCTTTTTGCATTGTATTCACATGCTGATGATCCAATTCATTTTGAAGAAGCAGTTAAAGAAGAAAAATGCATAAATGCAATGGATGAAGAAATTGATGCAATTGAAAAGAATGAAACATGGAAGTTGGTTAGTCTTCCAAAAGCAAAAGAAGTCATAGGAGTAAAGTGGGTTTACAAAACTAAATTAAATGCAAATGGTGATGTGCAAAGACACAAGGCAAGACTCGTAACAAAAGATTACTCACAATAGCCCAGGGTTGATTACAATGAGACATTTGCACTAGTGGCTCGTTTGGACACCGTGAGAACAATATTAGCCATAGCAGCTCAAAACAAGTGGGCAGTATATCAAATGGATATGAAATCAGCTTTTCTCAATGGCATTTTAGAAGAAGAAGTCTATGTGGAGCAGCCACCTGGGTATGAGATTTTGGGTTATGAAAACAAAATTTACAAGCTCAAGAAGGCTCTTTATGGACTCAAACAAGCCCCAAGAGCGTGGCATAGTAGAATTGATTCTTATCTTTTGCAAAATGGTTTCAATAGGTGCAATAGTGAGCCCACATTGTATACCAAGATAAATGAAAATGGTGAAATCTTAATTGTTTGCTTATATGTTGATGACTTGATCTTCACTGGTGATTTATCAATTGATATGTTCAAATCAGCAATGAAGAAAGAATTTGAGATGACTGATTTAGGATTAATGAAGTTTTTTTCTTTGCATTGAAGTGAATCAAAATGATAAAGGTATTTTTATTTCTCAATCTAAGTATGCAAATGACATCTTGAAAAGGTTTAATATGATGAACTGCAAATCAGCTCCAACACCTATGGTCACAGGTTTGAAATTGAGTAGAGATGACAAAGGAGATGATGTAAATCCAACATTGTATAAAAGACTTGTTGGCAGCCTTATGTATATAACAGCCACAAGACCAGCCTTAATGTTTTTTGTAAGCTTGATTTCAAGGTTCATGGAGACTCCAAAAGTTACACATTGGAATGCTGAAAAAAGAATTTTAAGATATGTGAGTGGAACAAAGAACTATGGGATTCAATACTCAAGCTCAAACGAATTCAAACTCATAGGATATACAGATAGTGACTGTGCTGGAAGTATTGATGATAGAAAAAGCACTTCAGGTTATGTTTTTTCATTTTGGATCAAGTGTAGTATCATGGGCATCAAAGAAACAACTGATTGTTACTCTTTCATCTGCTGAAGCAGAGTATGTAGCAGCCACAAGTGCATCATGTCAAGCAGTTTGGATGAGAAGAATTTTGAAAGATCTCAGACAAGAACAAGAAGAACCAACAAAAATTTATTGTGACAACAATTCAGCCATAGCATTATCAAAAAATCCAATTTTCACAAAAAAAGTAAACATATAGACACGAGGTATCATTTCATCAGAGAGCTGATCAACAATGGAGAAATCTACTTGGAACATTACAGATCTGAAGATCAATTAGCAGACATCTTCACCAAGGCACCAAGAAAAGAGAGTTTTATTTATCAAAGAGATCGATTGGGCATCAAAGACTGTAGCAGTGAAGATTAAGGGGGAGTGTTAGACGACGTGTTTGCCAGCAGGGCAAAACATTAATCTTCCTTGCTTATACGACAACACTTTTTTTGGGCATTTTAATTTTTGTTTTTTATTGTATAAACTCCAGCCTAATGTTTTGTATATGCAATGATGTGATCACTTAAACTAGGTGGGGCCCCCTCCTTTCTCCTTTTCGCATGATCGCATAACTCCTTTTTGGCTTATGCGATTATGCGACAGCCACAAATTTTTGCTCCGCCAACCATCGCAATGAATATAGTTTTATTTTATTAATTTTTCTCTGACTTTCTTTTTTTCGGATTTAATTCAGGCATTCTTCTAGAGTTTTCTGGATATTAGCGGGAATGTTTTCTTAGTAGTGAATGTAGAAAATATTCACAGTCTCTGTAAAAAAATAGATGACAGTGTGAGCTTTTTCGCTGCCTCTGTAAATCAAAAAACTGGGCATTAATATAAAGTTTTATTTCAATGTGAGAAAGGATCCCTATTGAATTTTATATTTGTAGCTATGTGTGATGTGTAATTTTTCCTGTTCCTCTGCCTCCATCAATTCAAAAGACATTAGAAGTAGAAATTATTCCATTGATGTAAAAAAACTCAATTTAAAACTGCGTCAATTTCCTACTTTCAGGGAATTGCCTCTATAGATTTTAATGTCTATTTCCCTTTAGGGATATAACCTAAAATTTAGGCAATTAATTATTAGCAATATTTACTGCATTAAAGAGCCTTACTATTGCTCACGAAAAACAAGTACTAGCAGTTGAAATTTGTATTTGCTAATATTTATAGTTCTGATTAATTAACAGGAGAAATCACATCATGAAATATATATTATTGCTACAATATATTTTAAATAATATTATAATGTATAACTATTATGTATTCTCAAATATTTATTATATTATACTTATAATATATATGATACAAATAATTCTTACAATTTAAAATATATAATATATATAATATAATAGTATTATAATATATATTCAGTATTATGTAATTTATTACTCTATCACTTATAAGCAGGAATAAAATTAGATATATATTACAATATATCCTACTATTTTTAATACAGTCTTACTTTCTAATATTAAAATGATTTACAATACATATAATTTTAGTCTATCATAGAATGTAAACCTACAATTTTAATTAACAAGTACTAGACATTTTTGTGTCAGATGTTTAATAATAAACATATCTATCTCCAGCCTCTTATTCATCAAGCCAAAAGTAATATTATATTAAAAATATTAATAACTAAGTCTTCTTGACATGATTCTATGATATTATTTGTTTAATTTAAGATTAGAATTAAAAGTATAATAAGTATTGAATAGTTTTTACCTAAACTTATGTAGTAGTAGTAGTAGTAGTAGTAGTAGTAGTAGTAGTAGTAGTGTGGTTATTTGAGCTAAAAAGTTTTTTGTTTATGTGATTTCCTTGGGGCTTGAGAAATACGTAGTAGCTTTGTATTTTCAGTATAGTAGCAGCAGCAGCAGCAGCAGCAGTAGTAGTAGTAGTAGTAGTAGTAGTAGTAGTAGTAGTAGTAGTAGTAGTAGTAGTAGTAGTAGTAGTAGTGTGGTTATTTGAGCTAAAAAGTTTTGTGTTTATGTGATTTCCTTGGGGCTTGAGAAATACGTAGTAGCTTTGTATTTTTAGTATATTTGGTCCTTTGTATAGTTGTGGCTTCTCTGCTAGAAGGATGGGTAGGGATTTAAATCAGATTTTGTTAGACACCTCGAAGTGTATGTTGGAGAAGACCAACCTCTCTATCATTTTCATCAAGGCTGATATGGAGGAGAGAAAGATGAAACAAATGACTTTGTCTCTGATGTTGTTATTTGTGCTCAGGCTCCCAAATGCGCCTCCTTCTTTAAGAAGTTGAAGGAGCTCAAGAAGTAGTTGTTTTATAGAGGAGTTTCACTTTTTGTTTTGGTCTCCTAGTTCTTGGTGATTCATGTCAGTCTTGGGTGTTGGTTCTATGTTTCTTTGTTTTGCTAGTTTTATTTTTGGTTTAATTTTTGTTTCTTTAGTTTCTTGAATTCACTGCTAGTGAATACTCTCTCGGCTATCTTTTTAGACTTCATGTTATTTTGATGTTGGGTTTGGGTCCTCTCCCTCTTTATCTAATCAATAAATTAATGAAATATTAATATTAAACTTTAATATAATTTGATGGATAAATTTTATTATTTATAAATTTTATTTATTTTTAATTAAGATGGTAGAAGACCTTGAACCTAGATAATAGCATTCGCATTATACCATAAACCAAATTAATAGATTTCGGGCAATTACATCTAGAAGCCACCAAAACCCATCAGAGAGAAAAATTAATAAAAAGTAAGTGACTAGTTCTACCAACTAACTCTAATCTAGCATCATTCTCACTATTATCCAAACTAATATCTAACTTATTCTTCTTAAATCAAAACATATTCTTTGTTGTAATAGTTGAAGTCACGTAGTTCTAGTTAATACTATTAGTACCATAACAATAAAATATAATAATATCGTAGAGTTTAACCATAACAACTATAGACATTATAACACTCTAGCTAAAACTAGAACAAAGAAAACCAAAGATCATTTGGAATTATCTATAGCCTTTTAGTTCTTTGAGAGGTGGTTAAGATCACTCCTCCAGTCTTCCATATCATCTTCCTTAGTTTCTTCCTCTCCTATTTGATCCTACTTATTCTTCTTAGCACTTCTCCTCATCCTGTTCTTTCCTATAGACATTCGAAAAATAATCTTCTTCATTATGTTTTTCATTAATCTACAAAGAGTAGAGATAGAAACATTAAACTCTTCTTTAGTAACAATGGTGCTGATAGAATTTTTTAAAGTAGTATTTTATTCATTGAGTCCCTTAATCTAATTCATAATGCCACTAACCTTATCACACTCTAGGAAAGGGTGAGGTGAATTGTTCTTCATATAGTCTTCTTCAAGGATAATGAGGGAGGTACAAACCATATTAACCTTTTCATCCGAGTCATTAAGATTAATAGTGATCTCTAAGGATTTATCATCTCCAATGTCATCCAAATCCCCAGTCTCTAAATCTCATAGTCTTCATAATCCAAACTATATATGTCCTCACTTTCTTCCAATTCATACTAAACGTTCATTTTAGGGACAACCTCCCCTTTGATCATTTTCCCTTAAAATCTTTCCTATTTCTTAGCCTTGCATACCTACATTCTGCAAAAATAATATCATACTTTTTCGCTTGAGAACTATCCATATTTTGACCATCCTACAAATCAGTACCTTCACCTACTTCCTCTTTTTTGACATCAGTGAAGTTCCTTTTAGCACCAAGTTTACTTTACTTAACCTTGGTAGTATTAGACTTATTTTTAAGGGGGCTTCCCTTGTAGAGGAGTAGTATCAAGTAAGGTTTCTTCAAAATAAGCACATAGGGAGGGATTTTCCTAAGCAAAAAGATAGGGAATTTTAGTATTATTCTTGCTCTTAGGTTTAAGGTTTGACCTTCTAGGGAGAGGGTCGCTACTAACAAGCTATATTTTAACCATACTCTTTGGGGTTTCCTTAGATTGATATCCTTCCTTTTGAGGATAAGTAAGACACCCGCTACTCAGAGGAGAACTACTAAACAAAAATTGATACAAAACATAGATCAATCCCTGATGCATTAGAGAAGGTTCACCCTAATCAATTCTATTATTGAGATAGGAGTAAAATAATTAAGAAACATTAATTTTTTCACCATGTCTAATCTTCTTTAAAGAATGGGAAAATGGTACCCATGGAAAGTGGTGAGCCAGTCCTCTAAAGTGAACTATTTCATCACATAAAGATAAACCAAAGAATATAGAGGGGGAAGAGAAGAGTGGTCATACCCATTGCCAATCGTAATAATCACTAGTTTCTTTCCCTTTAAAAAAAATCTGCATATAGCTCTTATAATCTCCAACACTTTTCTACCCAACCTTATCTCCATTGCACTCAAGCACAGTCACCTTAGCAATTAACTTTGGCACCAAAAAGAATTTAATGCTTCCAATGACAACATTTTCTTTATGGTGGGAGTTAAAAAATTTCATGAAGACCTAGATTTATTAAAACCCTTCATATCCTAAATGTAATTTATCATACCATCTTTTTGAAATTACCCCCAATGTTCACCATTATACATTAAATCCTTTTAGTCTCTCATCTCCACCTTCTTTAAAAGCCAGTGATGATATGAATGTCCTTGAAGTTGATATGGGTCTATTTTGAAGTTATAATAGTAGGCCCTCAATGTTTTAAAAAATAATAAAATTGAAAAGTCTTTTTTTGTCTCCTTTTAAATAGGAACATAAGCTTCTTAAAGAAGGAAATGTGATCTATTCAAAAAAACTCCTTTTTTAATGACCATTAATAATGGCACTAATGTTCCAACACCTCAAACAATAATATTTCAAATATTTCAAGTGAAATTTGCGATGATTAAGGGGAATGTGAACAATATTATTATCCATGACATAAACATTATCAATGAAAGAAGAGTCCTATAATAAATTAAAAATTCATAGTTTCTAATAAGATCATTATTATGCCAAGGTGATCTAATCCACTTATCAATCCAACTGAGACCCATATTGGGGACTTCAACCTCAACAATGATCATCTTACTTTTTCCACATGAATTCCTACTAGTAGACCTTTGATAATTAATAAACAACTTAGCAATATTAATTTGATGACGATGATTCTTTATTAAAAGAAAAATAACCTCTTTCCATCCTTTTCCACATTTCATTCAAACATGATCATTTCCATGGAGCCTTTTGAATACTATGATATTTTCATAGAAAATGGATAAGAAAATAACCTTCTCTATCTTTCTCTATTTCTTCATTATGTTATTCAAAGGAAAAAAAAAACCCCTACATAGTCCTTATACTTTTAATCCCAATCCATATATTCCACCAAAGTTGGAACATCATCAATAAATTAATATCTTTTCCTTTCATTAGCAAGAATTGTATTTAACCTTAGAGGGTACTTTTGAAATGTAATATGCTCCCAATTCTAAGGATTGAGGCCCCAATTCACCATAAACTTTGTAGCATTATTCCCCTCTCTCAGAGTATGGAGAAGCCTAAATTGACTAAAAGAAGAGAGAATTCTCTTGCAATCATCAATCAAACTAGAAATGTACCAAGGGAAAGCAAGTTTTTTCTATAGATGATCCATAACCATTTTGGAATCTCCATCCAAAATGATTGACAAAAATTTATGTCTTTCAACCATATTAATCCATGCCAAGCAACCATAAGCTCAACATGGCCATTATCCTTGGCTCCAAGGTTCTCTTTGAGACCTTTAATTAAAACTCCAATCCAATCCCTTAGATACCTCTAGTTGAAGAGGCCCCTAGGTTACCTTTTCCACAACCATCAACATAAATTTTTAGCCAACCAACCTCTGGAAGAATCTAATTAGTATGCCTTCTTTTCCAAATATTCACCCAATCTATATTGAGAATTTCTTGGTGCACATTACATATTTGTTTGACTCTCAAGTTATGCAAAGTAGGGAGCACTTCTTCTTTTCTAAAAGAAGCAACATTATATTTTTCTCAAACTTTCTATATTATGATTTGGAACAAATTAGATATGGTTCTAGCCTCATACTAAAAATTATATTGTTTCTCTACTTCCAGACATTCCAGGCTATGAAAGAGAGAATTTGGGCCCAATTATTCTTAAGAATTAGCTAATTGAGAGGATGGAAAATCCATTACATAATCAACATAATCATAGTACTCAAAATTATCCAATCCATATTTAGGGAGGAGAGGACAAGGTGCTAGATATCTAAGGGGAAGGGGAAATGCATGAAAATATGATCAATGGATTCACTATCATGTTTTTAAAGGATAAATATATTAACAAAATAAATACCATACCTATTTAGATTATCCACCATGAGAATCCTCCCATGTGCAACCACCCACCAAAGAAAGTTGTTTTTTGGGAAAACATTGGGAATCCTCATATGTCTCTAGAATTATTTATTATCTTCCACCTTTTCCAAAGACCAAAATATGAACTAATAGAGGTGCCAGAAGAGTTATGCCTCCATATCTATATGTCAACTTAAATTTGGTAAAAGAGAACATAATATTACAATAAAAAGAAAAGGATCTCAAATCCCCAAATAGTTGATTATTAATAAAGTTAGTGGGAACAAGACCATTTTGCGGCTGTCATACATGAAGTATTTCTAATTATCTCTTCCTTCACTCCAATAAATGTATTTATCTGCATAGATTTCATATTTATTAGTAATCCTTCTCATAATTTGGGATATGGAATTAACATCAGATAAAGGCTTATCCTGGTTCAATATTGTCGGATTACAAAGAGGGGGGGGGGGGGGGGGGGGTGAATCAGTAATCCTTTATTCTGTTGGATTAAATAGAATTACTATTTACTCATTACATAAGTTTACTTAGGTCAACACATTTATGAGGTAGATGGATATTATAGTCTTACCTGGATTCTACCTCCTCGTAGATGATATTGTTGAGTTCTATTATAACTCTCTTTCCTCCAAGTTGAGACACTTGTCTCAACCTTGTCCAAGATTCATATCTACTCTTGCCTATATAAGAAAGAGTTTGTTGTTCATTTGAACACACCTCAATACCTCATTAGCTCATTAGATTCATTGCAATATAGCTTCTTGTGTTGATTCTCTCTATTCTGGAGGAGGTTTGTAGATTGACTCGTGCATATAGGATGATCTATCCTAACATGGTATCAGAGCCTATAGTCTCACAACTCTTCTAGATTATAGAGTTTTCATTTTATTTAAGTTTTGAGGTCACTGATTTCTTTCAAAAGTTTTCCAGTGTATTTTTAGATTTGTGTTCTTGTGAAATGTGATTTTTCCATAGAAAATCCATTTACTCAAATCTATTTATCTGTTTATGTTAGCTCATTTGTTTTTCACAATATCTTGTGTTTGGTGAGTGCTTTTTATTTGGGAAGCCTGTATTCATTAGTAAGTGATCTATGGTTGTCCTTAAACATGTTGTCCATTGGTTGTCCCCATGCAACCATTTATAGAGGTCTTCCTCATTTCCTTGGTGCTAAGGTGGTGGTTTCATAAAATTTTTACTACCTATGGTGCATTGCTTGATGCATATAATATTCAGGATTAGACTTTTTTATTAGTTGTTATCTTTTTTGGATCAAAAACTCCATTAACTCTTGGTTGGTGTCAGTCATATTGCAAGTATGTGCCTTTATTCAAGCTGATGGTTTATGCAGTTATTGGATGGCTTATGTTGTCCCGCTTTGTGCAATAATTGGCAACCTTTTCAAGCCAAAACCAACCTTATATTAAATGAAGCAAATCAATAATTTTTTCTCTTTTTCTATGGTGGCCACTTCTTTGGAACCTAGGCAATGTCCCTATGCACTATTTCTCTAGAGATTTTGACCTCAACGGTAACACCATGCATGCCTAGGGAAACACAATAATACCTTCTCTAGTCTACTCCATATGGAAGTGGAAGAGATGAAAAAGTGATGTGTAGAAAGAAATATTGGTTACTGTGAGATCTATTGGGCATTGTAAACGAGACCCCAATTTGGTCAGAAAAGGCTCCTTGGCAAATACGACGTAGATCAAAAATATGGGGCCCACCTATGTTAGCCTTGTCCAAGCATAGCATGGGGAAGTTTGGTTGACAATACTTATTCTAGCACTTTCTTTAGAGGCATTGCACCATAGAGTATGATCCTAATAGAGGTGGTCATATTTATCTTCTTCATTGATTCAAAGCCCACTGAAAATATCTTATTGGCTCAATTTGTTGGTAGTGGTCTTTATGAGCTCACTTTGGATTCCCTTGGCATGAAGAAAATCTATGTATGAGCTCAGTGATGCCACACAAATTTTGAGATAGCTTGTGATATTTTAGGAGGATGTAATGATGTCTATGCTTGAAGGATTTTTCTGTGACAGGGAGCATACAAAAAGAACATTAAGTCATTGGCCCGTGTACATCTAAAATTAGCCGATGTATTATATCAGAGCACTACCACTTGTGATCATGTGATCCTATGGCATATGAGGATCGCATTTATGTTGTTGGCAGATCTATGAAAGATTTTCTCATGTCGTATTTCTTGGTAGATACACATCCAACTCAAAAAAAACCATCAATGATGTGAAAGGCACTGTTGAAAATGTTTGATGGATAGTTGTACACGTAAGGTGATCACTATATTTGATTGACATAAATTGCTTAGCCTACACTTTTGTTTTCACCTGATTGGAGGCCTTATTTGGTAAACCACACAGTCTTTTTCAAGAGGAAGGAAACATTGATCATTGGAGGAATTGGAATAGCTCAATGCCCATCTTCTTTCCATGCTGGGACTTTTGATTTGTAGGTAGATCTTCTGATCTTTTGGCACACGCTTCAAAGACCACATGACCAAAATTTAGTGGGCAGGCCCATGAAAGTTGTTGGTGCCTTTACTGAATCTAGTGATCTCAGTCAAAGGCAGATTCACTGCTTTCATTACCGATAAATTCAAAGGGTGGACAACTTGTGTTGGGGAGCTTTGATATCAAATGTGTTGCTGGTGACCCATATTGGAAGGCATTGCTCTATGTTTAACCACCATATATTTGTCTTCAACCAAGCTATTCATTTTGTTGCTGGTTCACTGGTTTACTATTAGAGCTTGCACTAATATTAGTGTATGGTGCCTTTCATAGTCTGGTCGACATCTTTATCAATTCTCTTTGGTTGGTTTACCACAGGCTCAAACTTCCCGTGGTTACATAAAACAACTGAGTGCTTTGCTTGTGCTTCACAAGTGCTTCAAATCATCCTATATTTGCCTCATTATGTCAATATTGTTAAGCACACTATTCAATATTATTTCTATTGTCCATTGGAAGTGGTTTATGACTGTAAAGCCTTCAATGGTTCTTGGTGGTTATGGGGGTTGGTGTTCAGAGCCACCATCAAACCCAACCACTTTCTCAGTTCTTCTTGGGCCCTCTTTATCTGGGAAGGGCACTCTTTTCTAACATATTGAGCAGCTAGGTCACATGGAGGACCAAACCCATGCCTCCGGGTATATAAGAGGGGTGGGTTATTTTTTCACCTTTCGGCCCTAATAGGAGAGCATCATCGCAAAAGTGATTTGATTCACTTCCTTAGTGTAATTTCTTTTCAAATTTTTTTTTTGATTTTTCCTTTGGATTAGTTTGAATATCATATGTAAGTACTATTATAGACACATTAGATTGAGTGTCCATCCATGTGATTTGGGGATTTCCACACATGATGTGCGATAAAACTATTTGTACTCGCACTGAATTATAAAGTGCCATGGGTGGTTGTGTAGAGTCATTGTTTTCCAATCACATCTTTGTCAAAGTGAGAGTTCCTCCATGACAACAACAAAATCACTGATATTCTTGCCTCATGCAAGTGTGTAGTTTTCCCACACACACCCTTTTCTTAGTTGCAAATACTTGTTGGTCCCTTTTGCATAGCATGGTGACACATAATTCTAATGGATCTATCAAGCCTCACCAAAGTCAGCATTATGGGAGGGTATCCTGTTGTTCATTTTCATGGTAATTCTTCCTTGGTTTATCTTGAAGTGCACTAAGACACTCTTGCATTCCTTTCTAGTGGAATTTCCTTGGTTTCACTTGAAGTCTGTTGAAACACTCTTGGATTCCTATAAGACTATTGCACCTTCATTTTAAACAAAGTTGAGAAGTGGTAATGGTATCACTCAAACAACATCATTGGCTCTGAAGTGAAGATCACTCATGTAGATTCATACGTCGTCTGTATCTTCAATCGACATATGTTATTTACATTATTGATATTTGATCAATGTTTGAGAAGTGCCAATTGGAGAACTCATACAGATTGTTGTCTTCTTGATCATCATCTTCTTCAAAGGAGATCATCAGATATAGCACCAAATCACTCATCGATAATTGTCTACAGATCCTGTATGATTCAGTGGTGTTTATGTTCATGATTTCAGGACAACTTGTTGAAGGCTTCTTAGAACTTCATGGTCTATCTTTTTGAGAGGATTTTTATCCCATTGGGTTTTCTCATTTTCTCTAGTTATGAGAGATTGCATTTTAGTTGTACATGGTTACCTAACATGGCCTAGTTGTCAGGACCCATAAAACTTTTCTATTGCATTGTTGTACTCCCCAAGTTACACTTAGGTGGGGGTGTTGGAGTAAATAGTATTACTATTTACTCATTACTTAAGTTTATTTACATCAACACATTTATGGGGTAGATGGATATTTTAGAGTCTTACTTGGATTCTACCTCTTCCTAGAAGATATTATTGAGTTCTATCAGAACTCTCTTTCCTCTACGTTGAGACACTTGTCTAAACCTTGTCCAAGATTCATATCTACTCTTGCCTATTTAAGAAAGAGTTTTTTGTTCATTTGAACACACCTCAACACCTCAATACATCATTATCATGTTAACTTCATTGTAATATAGCTCCTTGTATAGATTCTCTCTATTATGGAGGATGTCTGTAGATTGGCTCTTGGGTAGAGGATGGCCTATCCTAATATATTCTCTATATCTTAAAAAATATCTCTAATTAACCCGGTGTCAACTCGGTTAGACACAATTCACACTTTAACGACAACAATAAATTAGCTTTAATAATCAATAACAAAAAATACAATAATAATTTAAAATATATAATAGTAGTATTTAATGTGGAAACCCAGCTATGGGAGAAACTAGTGAGGGAATTGTCACCCACTATATAATTCACTCTTCTGAAATGAGCTAGGTTAAAAGCCAATCTGGTTAAAGATTACAATACACATTGTAAAATATGACCTAGTTAAGGGATTTTCCTCAGATCTGTCAAGATCTTCACCCTGTTAGGAATGTCTTGGTTAAAAGACTTCAAACAATCCTTAGAATGTTATATTTCACAAGGATTTTAGAATAAGACTATTTAGCCCACTTGATTAAGAGATTTTTTTTATTACAAATATTAATAAGAAATAGTAAAAAAATTGACCTATATATCCACAACTGTATTTTCATAATTAGATCCTTTGTGCCCTCTTTATCTTCACTTCAATCCTTCACTTTCCACTAGCTTCAACACTTCATCAAATGCATCTTTATTGACTCAGAATTCACCTTTTTCCTTCTTTAATGCATTAGTTTGTTACTCATCAACCCTTCAATTTTCCAACAGTTCTTTATACAAAATCATCCTTTATATAGACTTTGTTTTTCCACTTAATCTCCTTCATTATGTTTTATTTTGATTAATCTCAGTTGTTTAATTCATTTCACAAAATTATTCATTGAATTTAGATCTCGGTAAAATGTTTTATCATCACCTCAAAACATGAACTTTCTTGAAACATTTTCTTTTATTTTTTATGCTTAAATATATACCATAGATCATTACCTTGAATTTTATTGATCATAGATCTCTCCAACTAACTCTTCCTTATCATCAGAATCTTCTAGCTCATCATAGACCAACATTAAATGTCATTTTGATCCATGTATTTAATTTGTTTCCTTTCTTGATGGATCACCCTGAATTTCGGTTAACTTCACTTGGTGACTCATACCTTCTTCTTGGTGTCTTGAGTTCATTTTCCTTTACTGAAAGTTTCTTTCCTTTTACCAAATGAAATTTTTTCTTTTACCAAATGACTTTTCCTATTGGGTAGCAAAACTATTTTTCTTACCGACTTGACTAATCTTCTTTACCAACTTGATATAATCATATGTTATGTAGAAAAAAATTACATCAACATAACCTTATCATAGTTTTATATGTATCAGTTTCCCAATGTATTTCTTCATCTTCATAACATTTCACTAATTCTTCTTCTTAACTTTCTTCAACTTATATCATACTCTGAATGATATGGAAACACAATATAAATTAGATATCAATTTATTGTCATCAATGAAATGATAATATTTGATCTAATCATTCTACAATCATGTATAATTCTGATCATAATCAGTCTTCATCATCATCACCATCAGTTATAGTAACAATTTCCCTCTCTGACATTGATGGCAACATGTACTGTCAATTGATGATGAAAAAAATTCACTATCTTGTCTTTTTCCTTAACTCCCTCTGAGATTTATCTTTATCTATACATATTCTCCATCTATCAACAAAAATATTCTTCCTCTTTGCAACTTCTTCACACATTCTCCCTCTTTGACAATAATGCCAAAGACACATACTCCTAAAAACTTTTCAAAAGTAGTAAATCATACCTCAAATGTATTGATTTCTCATTGGAGACATAAACATCTTCACAACTTCAAGATTCACCGAAAGAGTGAACACTAATATCAACTAACAAAATAGATATTCTAATAAAAAATTGAATTGATGCAGCATGAATCTTTCCTTAGTGAATATTGGATAGGGAAAGAACCCCTAACTTACCTCGAAGATACACAAAAGAATCCTTTGGTAGTACTTTCATAAAGATATCACTTATTTGTTCCTTTGAATTCATATACTCTAGTATAACATGCTTATCTTGTAATTTCTCTCTCAAGTAATGATACTAGATAGAAATGTGCTTTTTCTTTGAATGCATCATTGAATTCTTTGTTATGTTTATAAAACCAGTATTATGACATAAAATAGTAATTGAATCAGTACTCTCTTCTTGCATACCTTCAAGTAATTGTTTGATCCACACTATATTCAAATAAATCATAGATGTAGCAACATAATCAGCTTCAATAGTAGACTATGAAATACAACTTTGTTTCTTTCTTAACCATGTTGCTAATACTTCTCCTAAAAAGAGAGCTCCACCACTTGTGATTTTTCTATCATGAATGTATCTAGCCCAATCAAAACCAATATATACCTTGAGATCAAAATTTCCTCCTTTTATGTATAGAAGAGTAAAATCTTTAGTCCCAATCAGATATCTAAATATTCTTTTCACTAGAGACATGTGTGTCTCCTTTGGATTGACAGAAAACCTTGCAACAATACCAACTAAATGTACAATATTAGGCCTACTATATACAACATAGTGTAGTTTACCACTCATTTATTGGTAAAGTGTTTCATTAACTTCCTTTGACAATTTACAACTTGTAGCCATCGGTGTTCCAACTAGTTTTGACTCTTCCATATTGAATGTCTTTATGATATCCTTGATATACTTTGATTGTGTCATGTAGATCCCATCTTTAACTTGTTGAATTTGTAGTCAAATAAAGAATTTAATCTCTCCTATCATGGACATCTCAAATTCCTTTCTCATCTCTTCAGACATTGACTTGTTTCCTGCAAATATAATGTCATCAACAAAATTTTCATGAATCAAAATCTTATTAGTACTATCACATTTCAAATACACATTTCTTTTCTAAAGTCACTTGTCCTTTGAAATATAATCTTGATTGAATATGAGTGCAGTCTTTCATACCACGCTCGGGGTGCTTTCTTCAAACCATATAGAGCTTTGTGTAGTTTCATACCATGTCCTTATTAGAATTCTCAAAAAATCCTTCAAGTTGTTCAATGTACACTTCTTCAAGAATTCTGTTCAGAAATGCAAACTTAACATCCATTTGATAAACTTTGAATCCTTTATATGCAACATAAGTGAGTAATATTCTTACACCTTCTAATCTAGCAACATGGGTACAAATGTCTCACCATAGTCAATACACTCTTCTTGTACATAACCTTTGCAGACCAATCTTGCTTTATTTATGATCACATCTCCATTCTCATCGAGTTTTTTCCTAAAAATCCACTTTGTTCCAATCACATTCTTATCCTTAGGTCTTAGTACTAGTGACCAAGTTTTTTTATTTTAATATGATCAATCTCTTCTTTCAATGCATTAACCCAATATTAATTTTTAAGTGCATCCTTAACTAATCTTGGCTCAAATTTTGAAATCAAACATGTATTATCTATGAACTTACTACTTGTCATAACTCCTTCATTCTTTTCTCTAATGATTTTTCTGGTTGAGTGGTGTGTTCTTGCATATTTTTCTAAAATAGGCTCAGTGGACTGTTCTTCAACATTTCCATCTCTCGGTCGAGGCTCAACTCTCTCTCTCTCTCTCTCTCTCTCTCTCTCTCTTTAATATTTTAAAAAGATAAAATTTCATAATTCAATTTGTGTAAATAAAATCTTATGAATGTTAGAGACATCTTCAAAAGAATCAACAAGGAATACATCTCAGCAATTGACAACAAATAAAATATTTAATATTACTAAACTAATTTGAACCATTTACATATTCAGGTTAATTTATATTCATTTGCATTAACTTTTTTATATTGTAAAACCTAACCATTAATTTGGAACCCTTTAATATAACATAGCTCACTATGTCCTAGTTTCCATAGTTGGCTTGTCTGTACATGTGTTGATAATGCTCATTGTCCTCTTCAATCTTTACCTTAATATTGATCAGGACATTTCTATCTACTTTGTTACATTGCATGTGTACTGAGACTCAATTTAAACACATACCATATCTTGATAGAAATACTATGTTTTCATTATAGGGCCCATGGATTCCTAATATTAATGTTAAACTTATATTGAATGAAGATTGGTTGGGCTATACATTTATAGTAGACTCAAGAAAATAAAAAAAATATTGGCTTCTCATCATTTGTTTGACACTCAAGGACTGAGACTACACAAGTATGAATTCAAGTGAAAAAGATTTTCCTTGAGTTTTTTGGATTCTAGCATCATATATTTTATTAGAGATAAGCTACATGTAAGAGATTGAAACATTTAATTTTCAAGTATGAAGTAAACAAAAAAGAGGGCATCAAATAAGATCAACTAGGAAATAGACAATTATCCTAATATCTTTAGGATATTCAAAGCCATTTCAATTTTCTAAATCAAGTACCATACATGTAGAACTAAATTGAAGCCCTATAAAAAAATATCATGATTTAATATTGAACTATATACAAGTTAGGGTTCGGTTCACTCAAGAAAATGTAATCATATGTTCTAGATCTATCTTAACAAAGTGAGAGCCAAAAATCTTTTCCATTCACAAACCTATCCTTCAAATTTCAAAACAATTATTTAAAATGGATTATTTTATGAATTAGAGGTCATTATCCCTTATTTATAATATGAATTTTTATTTGTATGTAAATGAGAGAGTTAAAGACCATGTATCTTTATAATATTGAAAGTACTAAATGAGGCATAGAAATTTATTCAAACCAAAAGAGACTACAAAAAAATTTGTAAAAAGGAGAGAACTAAAGATGCCTATCCTTGTCTATGAAATGATCAGACATATGAATTATAATATGAGGTACTTATCCCCCCTCCCCACACCACTTTTAGAATATTTTTTATTAATATATTTCTAATGAAATGATTAACCATGTAAAATGCTTTAGTTTGTTTTCAAATTGACAAATAACATAATTTGAAATTGATTTCATTGTATATCTTCCATAATTATTTTCTAGGTACTAACATATCTTGTATCTTAGATTATTTTTATAACATTATTGTTATTTATATTTTGCATTTTAATTATCATGATATTTTTCATTTTATGTCTAAAATTACTATCAAATCAAAGTCATTTTTAATTTAAAAATAATGATTCATGAATTTAACTATGATAAATCTCCAAAAAAATACAAAAAAATATTTTATTTAATTGGTTATTTTTCCTTAATTAAGTCTTCTTTCATAATTTTTTTACATTATCAAATTTTGTTTCATATATTATTTATCATCCAAACAACTATTAATTCTTTCATATTTTTTAATATTTTCTATTTTATATGTGCAAATACAAATATTCCAAACAAATTCTTATTTTTAATTTTTCATCCATATAGGATGATAATATATTATGATATAGTTTGTATTATGGACTTGTATTTATTTTAGAGAACTTTAACATTTGATTCTAGGTTGATGATAAATTCATATAGAAAATTCAAATACAAATTTAAGTAACAAGGAAGAGAGAAATATGACTACAATATATCATAGAACAATTTGACATGCAACAAGTACCAAAAGAAAAATATATATCAAATTTAATGATGAGCAACGTGAGAAAAAAAGTGCTACTTTGTAAAAGCTAACTAAGCATATTCACACCTTATGGACATAGGAAGTTCTCTTAATTGGAGCTCTTAGTGAAGTTATTATCATTATTTACAATCCTATCTTTAAACTACCAAATTTTCCTACATATGAAATAGTATGGTTTGATACCTATAGTATGTTATCATGTAATGAAAATGACCCAAAATGCACACAAATATTACCTATGTTGCTAAGAAATTATAGATAAATTTTAATCACAATGTCATGAAATATTACCATGCGCAAATCCTAATAAATAAGACTATAGAGAAAAATAATTGATATGAAGAAAATAGATAGAGAAGGAGTAGCCTTTAAAACTATATCCCGAGCCAAGTCACTAGGTGTACTTCACATTGAAAAACCATTTCCATTTAAGAGATACTTTAAAATTAAAGAGAACCCATACATAATTATAAGTAAAAAAGATGAAGCTTGATTACATTAGGCATTTCTCTATTAAAAAAGGTATCTAATTATGAGTCTAATCTCTTTCATACTTCTTTTAATTAACTATTTTACATTAATTATATTTACACATTTTATATTTTACATGACTAGTATTCAACTAAAGGATAATGATATTAAATATTTATAGGTTTTCTTTCTTATTGGAAGATGTCATCCACAATAGTTCACAACTCATGGAAAATGTTAGTTGCATTAGATAGAACTGTTATCACCAAGGATTGCACCCAAAGGTTCTAAGTATGAACCTAGCAATCCTATGAAACATGGGACTACTTTCAAGTTGTGAGTAACCTATCAAAAAGTAGACCTCTAGATTAGGGGCCGACTTCCCATTGAATCACCTTGAAACTCAACTAACTTGGAGGAAAAAGGAGAGAGAGTGCATCAAATAAATGATTGGGAAACAAATTTAACTAGGTGATCAGATTTATAGGAGATTCACAATTAAAACCAGCTTACAAGACAACTGAAAAACAAAACCTCAACTCACAGATTGACCCCTTTTGTATTGAACTTCTCAGAATTAATAAGGTACTTAGGATACAAGGATGGAAAAAGTTTCCACAACCCAAAACCCAATTCTTTACACAAATTAAAACTCAAAGACACAAACAATCTTCTAAATATTCGATTTAAATAATATGCAGATTAAGGATAAAAATATTACAATGATCTTAGCATACCTCAAAGAAAACTTAGAAAACTAGAGAGACAAGAAGGACCACTTTTGTATTCATTGCAAAGAAGAAGCTTACAACTATGTATCTCAGAACTACAACACTCTCATACAAGTGAGAAATAATGAAGATCCAACCTCAATCACCTAAGTGAGAGGTATCAAAAGAAAACCTGAGAATTTACATTCAAGTCCCTCAGACCCCAAAAATGGAAAAAAAATCTGCATATAGGCCCATAAAGATGCCTCTAAAATCCGGATGTTAGATTCCCATATTTCTAGGGGTGGAGGAAATTCTTAAGAAAGATGGGTCATTAACTCTTTTTCCCTTTTTTATCATGCTTTGAAGAGACATTCTGACAAATGATTTATAGAATATCATTGTTAGAATTAACATTCAAATTGCATGATTTACATCATATTTTACTCCTATGCCATGATGCAAATACATGTGGATTCTAATTATATTTTATGAATAGTCCTCAACCAAATTTAAATTAATTAAAAGGGGGAAAACATATTAAAAAAATATTTACATCTTAAATTAAATCCACCTATTTCATAAATGCTTTAAAATAAACCCACTTCTTGCAAAAAGACCCCAAAATAAAGTATATAACATTTAATTAATAAAGCTTTCTCAACCCAAAAGAAGGGGAAAAAATTATTAATTAAAGATTATGAAACACCGATCCAAGATTAAAAAAAAGGAGATGCAAAAGCATTGATCCCTTTACTGCAACTTATTTGGGAAAGTTGCCATTTTCACTAAGCCTAGCTTTTGGTGATCTCAGTTGGATTGGAAACTTGTAGTTTTGAGGGCTTTTGGTCTCCTCTTATGGCAATATCATTTTGAGGTAGGCATTCTTGGTTTTAAATTCTCTGCATTTTGATTCCATTGTTATCATTTCCTCTGAATCTCGAGGGCACTTTGATGGCACTTCAATGTGATTTTTTATTGTTTGTATAGATTAATCACTGGTTCATCTTGCTATAAATTCAAATTCCATTGTATTTTCTTATATCATGCTATGTCCTTTGGATAACCTATGAGTTACCAAGCTAGGGTATTAATGTGATTTCATTAAGCATACCCTCTTTTGACTTTTCTATTTGAAAACTATGGCACCATACATTCTCAGTATCTTGAACCCATGAGAATACTATGATGTAAATCTAGATGTTCATTCATGGAGCCATATATTTCTTCTATTAACTAGTTTTCTTGCATCTTTATTACATCTCGTGAAATATCTATGGCATCAATATTTCTTTTAAATTTCTTCTTAGGGCCCGTGAGTTTAGATGGGGGCATGAAGGATGTATATTTTGTCACTTCTCTCTATTCATGAGGCACATTTGTTTGTTGTTAACACCACATTATCAATGGTTTTATGCCATGTACTATTGATGGCATTATTATCCTTGGGTCATTCTTTTATGGATATGTTGTTTACTATTTTATGTTTTGATGAAGGCACTATGATATGTGTTGTGTTATTGACTTGTGAGCTATGGTTATTGATGTCTACCGCCATAGCTACCATGAATACATTGGGGCCATGAGCTTGAAATAAGACATTGATACATTTCCTTCAGTCACTTATTGCTTTGGGGAGGATCATTTGTGACACAACCTGTGAACCTCATGCATTGGGTATCAATATCAAATTCATTGCTTGATGCCAACCCGATTTTCTTGATCCCTCTTTCATTTGTTTCAATCCTTCATAAAGCTGATTTTTACTTTACTTTGACAAACTATGAGCTTGAGTTTTGGGCATAATATGCTTGCTTCTTGGAGGTCTTCCATTTGATATATTCATGGCACCATCAAATAATGTCATCATGTGGTAGCCTAAACTCATTATTTATCTACATTGTTGTCATCACTACTATGACACCATATGTTACCATATACACTATTTCGTTGGGCCCATGAAGTGATTATGATGTGTTGAGTTTTATTGATTTTTTTGTGGCATCATGAACTTGAACTTTGGTATCATTTTTCTATTGATGTTCACCATTTTAACTTCATTGATAGCCCATGCAAGATGACTCCAATGCAGAATGAATGTTGTTGATGACCTCTGCCTTAAATATATACTAGAAGTAACACCTCTTTTGTGATGCTTTGGGGTCCTTTCTTGGGTGTTTATGCTCCTCATTTGAATGTTATGTTGCTGCTATTTCCATAGTTAGACTACATTTTTACTCACTATTCCAAATGATATTATGCCATCATGCTCTTCCATTTTGATTTGATTTGGTGATGAATGCCCTCTTTTTATTGCCAGTGCTTGACCATGATTTTGGATGTTGATGGGCATGGTGGATAGCTATTGTGGCTACATCATGATGTCACAGCAACACTAGATGAAACAACAACATATGGTGTTTTTGTCACATTGTTTGATGATGCAGACATGGTAGTGATTCATCAAGTGTCCATGAAGCCATTAACTTCCCTTTTCTGATACCTTTTCTATGTTCCCATACCTTCTACTTCTTCATTCTACCTTTAAGATCTCTTAATGCTCCATTGATACTATTTCATTTATTTGCTTCCCCTATGGTGATCATGTGTTCTCTTGGCCTGTTATTTGGTCTCTCTCAAGGAAATTTAAAGGGTTTCCCGAAAGAGCCCACATTATAGGGCAACATCATTCATCAATATTCTAGCAACCTTTGGATTTTTTCTTTATAGAAAATCATTATACTTTTAGGATGGTCTTTTGGAAAGGCCATCCTCTTAGTACTTAGATTATCTAAGTGAGGTAAACAACAATGAACCAGCTTCTTTTGTGTCTACCCATGGAACAAATAAGTTAGTGAAAACATGGTATCTCCTTTTCTGCCTGCACCATCTTTCCTGAGTGTACATGCCTTGTAGCATATCCCTTATTAGAAGTCTATGGACGATTACATATATGCATTCTTGTAGATGTGGGTAAGTATTAGGATATCATGCATTTCTTAGAACCATTGGGTCCAACCCCCATGCCTTTCTCTCTTCTCTATAGGTTCTGGATCATAGGAGCACACTGGACAAAACCAGACCAACACTTCATTACTAAGAAATATCTGGTACCCTTGTATTTATGATCATCTAATTCATGTATTTCTGTACTCATTTATACCCTTTTGAAAATTGGCTATGCTCATGGCCTATGTGAGCTGAGATGAATTATCTTTTAGTTCTTTCCTTGGTTTAGTATATACAAGAAATTGGCACATATACATGTAATACCTTAGATGTAAACATTTCTTTTCTTTTTCATGTATCTTATTATGAAATGAACACAAATTTAAGAAAGATCACCTAATAATGCAAACTAGTGAACTATAGCCTCATTTATTAATTAGGTCTCCAATCAAAATGAGTAAAAATATGATAACATTCTGGTGACCTCAACTGAGTGTGTCCCTAATAAGAACCCTTGACTAGTTTCATTTTCAATCCATTGGGCATAGAGTCTCATAACCTCATAACTGAACCTAGCTTTGAACCAAACAACTCCTTTCCAACAAAACAAAATAAATGCCTGAGACAGACTGCTCTGGCTTATTGCTAACCAAAACTAGACTGAAAACTAAAAACTGAAAGAAAAACTTGTGCTGGAGCACTTAGGGAACACAAAAACTTGGAACTCAAACTACCAACTACTAATGTATAGGGGTAGAACTTGACCTCAAAAACATGCTTTGAGTTGAATCCCATTTACAGGAATGGGTAACTCCTCTCCATCCATATTGTCCAGCTAGAAGGCATTATGGGCCTTACACTTAACAACCATGAAAGGTCCACTCCATATAGCATCAAATTTAGTGTGCCTTCTTAAGTTTTTTTTTAACTCATCCAATTTAAGGACAAGGTCTCCTTCCTTTAAAATCCTAGGCATGGCTCATTTATCAAAATTTGTCTTCATCTAAGAATGATGGGCCTCTAGGTTCTCTAATGCTAGTTTCCTTGTTTCTTCAAGATCAACTAACTCATCAAGTCTAACTTGCATAGTGTCTTCTTCCATTAACTCAATTTATTTAATCAAGCTTAAAGTAGACAGTTCAATAGAAATAGGAATCCTAGCCTCTTTCCCATAAAATAGCATATAAGGAGAGTTACCCATAGATCCCTTAGGGATTATTCTATCTACCCATAGAGCCAGCTTCAACTTGCTATGCTAGTCCCTCAGGTTCCCCTCTATAGTTTGTTTGATGATCCTCAACATGTTTTTGTTAGTTGATTGTGCCTGTCCATTACCCTGAGGATAATAGTTTGATGAAGTTCTTAGGAAGATATTGTGTCTCAATTTCCATTCTAAGATTCTCATTCCAAGAAAGGGTAAGGCATTGTCTGAAATGATAGAGTCTAGTGTGCCAAACCTTGACACAGTATCTTGATAGAAATTTAGGACAGAGCTCTCATTTTCTTCTTTTAATGCTACAACCTCTATCCACTTGGTAAAATAACCTGTAGCAGTAAGGATCCATATGTGACTAGCACTAGATCAAGGATTAATGGGTCCAATGAAATCCAACCCCGATTTAGATAAGGGTTGCTCCACCTTGATGGGATGCAATGGGAGAGCTACTAACTTCTATTTGCCAACAAAGAGAGCAAAGTTCTTACACTTCCTCACCCAATCAAATGCATCTATATATAGGCTGGACCAGTAGTACCCTTCTCTCATCACTTTCAAAGTAGTGGTCCTGGCTGCAAAGTGTCCTCCAAATACCCCATTATGGAATTCTTTTAGAATGCTGCCCATTTCAATTGGCTCAACACATCTCAATAAGACACCATTATAGTCTCTCTATACAAAATATCATGTAGAATGACAAAAGACATGGATTGGAGCCTAAAATACCTCCTTCTTCTCTTTTCAAGGCCTTGGGGGCATTGATCAATCAAGAGATAGTGCTTCATCTTTGTTGTCCACTTTTTATTCTATTTTGAATTCTGGTTCATCAAGATAACATCTCTTTCTTGCTGACTTTTTTCCATTCTTCCTTCATTCATTTGGTCACATAACCCTTTTCACCTTATTAACTTAGTCACCTTGATTTGGACATCATATTCCATAACTTTGGTGACCCATCCAACCCTCTTGTGGTTCAAATCCTTATTTAGAAGGAAGTCTTTTATACAAGCGTGGGTAACCATAAGGTGCACTGTGCTGTTAGAAAGAAAATGTCTAAATTTCTTCAGGCTTCTCACCACTGTTAGGAAATGTTTCTCTATAGGAGTATAATTTAGTTCATACCCATCCAAGCCTTGGCTGTAAAAAGCTACAAGTTGCTCTTATTTCTCATTATTCTGTTGGACTAGCATAGAAGATATATTATCAGTTTTCCCAAAAGCATACATAATACAATCTCTAAAAAAATCAGGGTTTACCAAAGTAGGGGCAGAAGCAATTTCTTCTTTGACTTCCTTAAAACATTTATTCCCTTCATTTGTCTAGTGGAAGGTTGAATTCTTCTTCAGCATCTAGGTCATAGGCTTCAATAATGCTGCAACATTTGGGATGAATTTTCTCAAGAAGTTAATTCTCCCAAGGAAACTTTGCAGCCCCTTTTTGTGTGCTAGTAAGGGTAGTGCCATGATTGCACTTATCCTCTCTGGATCAATAGTTTTTCCTTTTGTAGAAATAATGTGTCCTAGCAGCCTGCCTTCATGGACAACAAAGATACACTTTTTAGAATTCAATGAGACTCCATATACTCTACACCTTTCAAAAATCTTATTTAGATGAACTAGGTGATCATTAGTATCTTTTGAGAAGACAGTTATACCATCTAAATAGACTAGGATAAATTTATTCATTAAACAAGAAAATGCCATCTCCATGGCTTTCTAAAATGTTGCACCAGCATTAGATAGCCCAAAAGGCATCTTTCTATATTCCATCGTGCCCCATTTGGTTGTAAAGTCTATTTTATATTGGTCTTCCTCTCTTACCAGGACTTGATTATAGCCATAAAAACCATCTAGTAGAGAAAATCTATTTGACCTTGAGACCAACTGCAATATTTGTTCCATAGAGGGGAATGGATGATGGTACTTGAGTGAGGCTTTGTTGAGGTCCCTAAAATCCACACATAACTAGATTTCACCATTCTTTTTCTCACAGGCACTAGGTTAGAGACCCAAGAGGTGTGTTTGATGGGAAAGGTGATATTGGCCTTAATAAGTTTCCTTAACTCTATCTTCATTAACACTTCTAGCTTAGGTTTAATAGGTCTTTGTTTTTGTCTCAAAGGTCTGGCATGGGGTTGCAGTTCAATGGTATGTTGGGCTAAGTGGGGATCAAACCCTTTCAAATCATAATATTCCTATGCAAAAATATCATTGAATTCTTGACATAATGAGACAAAAGCCTTCTTTTCTGGCTAGGTGCATACCTTTCCTAGCTTGAGGAACTCACTAGCTCACTAAATACTAACTACCTTTCATAGCTTGATTAACTACTAACTCACTATCACCCATAACTTTCAAACACTTGATTCCTCTCTTTCTGGCCCATTCTAAACAAAATTAAAGCCTCACACTCTATTGTATTATTAGTGAAAACAAAAGAAAAATGTACAGCAGAGTAATACCTTTTCCCTTCTCATGAAATCAAGACATCTCCTCCTCTTGAACAAATTCTTCTTCTAGCACCATCAAAGAACAACTGCCACAACTCATTATTTTGTTTTTCTAGATTGTCATCCTCTTTCTTTATCAAATTTGGAATCACTACACCTTCTTCATGAATGATATACATTCCTATACCAGAAATTTCCAAATTTCTAAAAGGATCATCTTCTAAATCCCTTTCAGCCCATTCATCCAAAATAGTATCCTAGATGTTTTCATTAGTGGTCTCAGGATCATAATCAATAGGATCATGTTCATGGAACATTAGATTGGCATTATAGGGCTAGGTCTATAGGGTTCAACATGATTTTTTGCAAAGGCTTCAGACTTGATTCTAACCCTTGTTCCATATCTTGTTTTAAAGTATAAATGAAACCAATCTACTGAAAGGTATCCCCCCAATCTAGTAGTGAAATCTCTTCTTAAACAAATAGAAAAGTAGGGAGGCAAGTCAATAACATAAAAGTCCTAGGGGATTGATAAATTAGGACATTTATTTAGGGTGAGGCTTAGGTCTTTAATGACTCCAACTATGCTGACTGATGACCCATCAAACTGAATAACAGGTCTGTCTAGTGGCTCATGAGACAATCCTAGGAGGTTTTCTAACTACTAAGATATCATTGAACTACTTTCCCTCGAGTCAATCATACAATTATGTACCAAAAAATTTCCAACTACAAGAGTACCATAGAAATGAGGGGGTTTAAGCTATGGAGCAATGGTGGGCTACAAGCTACCTTCTCCAATTAGTTGCTTCTTCTGAGATGCTTTAGCTATCAAGACTCTAGGTGGCTCTAAAACATTTCCATCATTTAATGTAATCCTAGCCAAAGCATTAAGCATTAATTCCTTTTGCCCAGGATTGGCCAAAGTGTCTATCATTCACTAATACATTTGGGGTGAAATTGCGACGACAGGAAAATGTTATGTGTTTTTGGCTTCTTTTTTTTAATTATAACTCGACAACGTCGCAATTGCGATGTTAACATGATATAAGAAAAAAAAAAAAAAAAAAAAATGTTGGTCATTTCTATGTTCAATAGCGTCGAGAGGGATTTTTCCAGCTATTGGGTTTGATGCTCTGCATGGATACCAAATAACTCGAGACTCGACATGGACAACATATTTTCAACTTAACCGTCAGTTACCTCGGAGTTGTGATTTATCAAAGGTATGTTCCTCAAATACCCTTCAAAGTTTTTAACGCCCATTTATTGACAAGTAGAAGTCACGGTTTCAATACCAAGCACATTACAGATGCCTTGTCACCTTTATTCAATCCATCTTATCCGCATTAACATTTTTCAAAACAAAAGAAATAAAAGAAACAAAGAAAAATGTTACATTTCCCTCACCGAGATGTGGAACCATCTATCGGTTCATAGGGAATAAATTTTTTTGAATGTCAATAGTTGGCTAGGGCACACCGCGAGACAATATTTTAGGTATTTTAGCACATATGAGGAATATACTAGCTTATAAACTCACTAGTCTAGCACATACATTAACTAACATAGTGCAACTGTTATTTATTTTAGTGCATACATTTTAGCACATATATGATAATGAGAACTTCCTAAGGGTTTATCTAAACATTGATTTTATATTTAGATTCTCATCATCCCCATAATGGTTTTCAATTATTCGCAAACTATTTTCTGATTCTATATGATATAATTGTGATCACTTTTCTTATTTGGGGCTTAAAATGAACCTTATATTTGGATTGTATAGGGGATGAACTTGTCTCCTTAATTACAGACCATTGACTATGGTTTGGTCTTACCTGTGAGGTTTTTGGATGAAGTCTAGACTCTCGTGTGGCAGCTTAAACATGACTTAGTTGTACATGCATATCTTGGGTTTGTCCTGGGACCTTTGGATGTAATTTAGTCTTCCTCTTGTGCATGATCATTTTTTTTTCTATCTTTCTTAATGCTATTGGTTATCATTGCATTGTACTTGATGTTATATCTTAACCTCTCAAAAATAATTGTTAAGTGCATATTTGACCATATCTTTCAAAGGGTTCTTTGGTGGGGCATTAAACCATTGTATAACTAAAACAATTAATACACTACCAAACTGTACTAAAAAGACATAGCTATCAAAATATCTCATGTAGCCTGAGTCAGCATATACAAGCTTTACACAACACAACTATCACCTATAAATTTCCTATTTGTGACTATAGATCTAGACAAACATTCTATCAATAAAAAAAGGAGGAAGATTTTACACCAAGGGACTACCTAGTCCACTTTACCACATTCTCCACAAACCTTTCTTTCACAAGACATGATGGACTACACGTAGACTGAATCTCTAGCTCTAACTTATTTTCATAATTTTTTTTCACTTTCATATGCTCCTATTTCATCACAACCCCTTGGATAACTACAACCTCTTCACATTTAATTATTCCTTCATCTATTACGTATTGTGAAACCAATCATCCTCATCCTCCTGCGCTAGATCCATAAGTTTCTTCAAGAAACCACTGCTATCTTTCTATAAGACCATGAATTTATAATTGTAGAAGAGATAAAGAAGATCTTCTCTTCTTTGTGTCCATGCCTTCTCACCACAAGGAAGTCTTTTAGAAATAAAACACCTTTTCCCTCATCCATATTTTTTAGGATGTCATCAATATCCCCCAAAAATTTCTTCTTGAATACACCATGGCATAGAGAATCAACAATTTCCATGGATTCACTTGCATTAAAGGAGGCAAAAAACATGGAAGAGATTTCTATATTTACTCAATAGTACTGATTGGTCTTTATGAATTATTCTCCCAACACCATTCTCACTGTATGGACCACCAAATCATGGCTCAAAAAAAGCACACATTTAGGCATTTTATCATAAACCTTCTTGAGGAAGGCCATCTATCATAAATTATAACTAAATAATTAGGGTGTCCATCTATCCCAAGCACCAACCTCCATGATTATTAAACATAGTGACTTGAAAAATGCTACACATAGTTGTTGCGATAGTTTTCAAAGACTCTTTCCACATTGCATGAATTCTGTGAAGTCCTATATCATGGTGGAAAAATGACCAAAGAGGGAAAACACAAATTTGCGTTAGTCCCAAATACTAAGATCATAAATATTGTCATCCTTTCTATACCAATTCCTAGCTCACCTAGTCGCTACAATAGCACATTATTATATCCCACCTTCTAAATGTATGTCTTTATTAACTTACTCCTCATTCAATGACATGTTCTTTTTCAAGCAATTTTGGAGATATTGAATCTAAATATGTACATTCAATGAAGAATGTTGATAAAAAATTATTTCAATTCAATTCAATGAAGAATTGTTTATTTGCTATAGTAGGTTTTAAGAGTAATGGAGATCTTTCTATTAGGCCAATTTTATGTCATAGAAAAAATCTTATGAGATTGGCCTCTCCCCAGCAAGTGTTTGTTGGCATTAAGCAGAATTGCCACTAGTGACAACACTTATTTGCATTCTGAGTGCAAACCGAGCAGACAGTGCAAACCGAGCAGACAGTGCAAACCGAGAAGACAGTGCAAACCGAGCAGACAGTGCAAACCGAGCAAGTTAGTACAAACCAAACAGGACAGTGTAAACCGAGTAACATCATGTCTACCGAGTCACCAGTATTTACCGAGTTCAAAACCTACCAAGTGATCAGTATGAACCGTGCCTTCACTTCTACCGAGTGCATGACGATGCCGAGTAATGCAGTGGACGCCGAGTACCAGAAAGTCACCGAGTCAGTTTGCAGGAACCGTGTAACCATACTAGGGCCGAATTAGTAGCACTTATGTTTATTTGTCAAGCCGACTTTGTAATTGTAATTGTAATTAATTGTTTAAGACTTGTATATAAACAATGTTGTAAAAATGTCAAAAATGTAAGTAAGAAGCATATATGTGAAAAAGAAAGAAAGGTAGAGACAAGCGAATTACAAAGGGCTTCAGAAGTATAAGGAACAGCAAAGAAAAATTCATCACAGAAGGTGATCAATACATCAGCGAATCTCAATCAGCAATCCAGTTGCAAAGCAAGAGATCTACTGTTTCATCCTAACAGGTGAATCAGTACTAAATCCTTTAACCGGGTAGACTTAACAGTCTTTTGTAAAATCTCTTTACCGAGTGCATACTTCATTGTATGTTTGTAAATCCTTTAATAGGGTGGATTTAGCAATCCTTATTGCTCCTAACAGGGCAGATCATCAGAAGTGATCAAATTGTAAGCCTTAACCGGCCAACTTTATTCTGCAGTATTAAAGCTTTGTGGGTTTCATCCCCACCCCAGTTTTACTTTCTTTTGGAAGGTTTCTGGGTAACCAAATCTATGTGTCATTATTGTGAATGCTTTTAAGTTTCATGCTTTCTGTATGCAAAGGTTAAAAGTAAATTACATGTTAAATTGAAAGAAAATTTGGAGTTAATGATTCACCCCTCCCCTCTCAGTAACTCGGTTAATTCCTGAATATTTCCAACAGTGTTTTTGTTAAATGTCCTGCCTCATGCTCTTTATTGTTGTCACCTAGCTCTGGTCCAATTTGCACCTGATGAATCATAAAATCTAGGAAGTTATTCAAATTCTAAAGCCTACTGGAAATATTTCAAAATTTGTCACAGTGTCAAAAATCCACAGTGTTTCTGAAAGTCCATGATGTTTTTAGTCTGTGTGTTTTCGGCCTTCGTTGTTTTCGACCCTATGCTTCTTTCTTTTGTGCACTTATCCTTTGGCGTCAAAAACTCTATTTGTTTTTGGTCTTCCACTGTGTCGAAAGCCCTGTGTGTTTTCAACCTCACAGTTTCTTGTTTGTTGGTTGTTCTCTAACTACACAGGTGCAATGGGTGGTGGGCCCAGTTTTCAAAGGCTCTTCTCTGATTGGCTGTCACATGGCCGCATGTCAGACTTTTTTGACATGCGATCATGCGACCACTTGCCATCTGTCCATGTGGGTCATGTTTCTTCCTGATGTTCTACTTGGCAGGTGGTTAAGCTTTCATTCTGCAACTTGGCGACTTACGATTATCACTTGGTTTCCTAATTCTGGCGGTTAATCCCTAAGCATTCAGTGATCTGGTGACTATGTTGTCACGTAATCTCTTCATTCCTGGTGGTTAGCGGCTAACATTTGGTGACTTGGCTGGCGGTTAGTCACGTAGTCGCTAAATGCTTGGCTGTTGGTTCGTGGGTCCCAGTTCTTTTCATTGCCCAGAGTCAGAGATCAAAGATCTATGGTCAGTGTGTGATCACATGGAATATTGTTTCCCCATGTGATCATGCACCCACCGTCCAATTGAGTGCTGATGGGTGTGTTCATTGTGGGCCCGCTGTCAGAAGTGGGTGATGTGGCAGCCTGTGATAGGTTGTTGCATGATCGCATAGCCCAATTTTTGGCTATGTGATCATGCGACCGCTTGCCATGTGTCCCTGGGGCCTGGTAGCAGGAGATGGGGCATCTTTCGGATGCTAGGTGGCAGTCTTTTATTGGCCGGTAGGTGGTGATGTGGTAGTCTAATGGTCTTGTCGCATGATCGCAAGGGCCATTTCCATGGCTTGCTATCATGCGACAACAGTCTGGTGACGCGGTTGCAGAGTTGTGTAGTGGCGGTTGCGGCAAGGTTAAAGTCTGCAGGTTGTCGCATGTTCACATAGCCCATCCCCTAGGCTATGCAATCATGCGACTGACCGTCTGTGGTCGCGGTTGTGGAGTTGTGGTGGTGACATTGCCAAGGACTTTTCCTGCGGGGTTTCTGACCGTTGACTATGGCTAGGAGACCACGGTCGCATGATCGCAAGGGCCATTTCCATGGCTTGCGACCAAGCATATATGTGAAGCTAGATTTCTATGGCGGTGAAGTTCATGACTGCGCGGTAGCATGACTAAAGATAAGTGTTAAAGCATAAGCCCAGGAAAGTAATAAAGATCGACGGCTGTGACTTAAAGATGATCCCAGTTTAAACGAGGACCGCTGATGTGTTTCTGGCAACATGAAAGTGACCATTGGGATTTTGAATTCAAATTTGTAGAGGGGTTTGCAGTAACCAAAGGTACCTGGTTTTAATGCTTTTTGGGCAGATTTCTTGCTGGTTTGATGGCGGTAGGTTGTTGCGATGTGGTCCAAGGTCTATGTGGTTAATTTCAAAGGAGGTTTTGTACTTCGTGGAGTATGGTTTTGTGCTTGAGGAGCTATTTGTAGGTGGCCAATTTGACTGATTTTCATGGCAGCTCCTAGTCCTCTATCCTGGCTCGTAGATTTTCATGATTGCAGATCTATTTGAGATTCTCTTTCTCTGGACTACTTGGTTTCCTGCCCTTGTAATAATTTTTGATGTAAATTTTGGCAGGTTGGGTGGTCGAGACCCTAGCCCTAGCTGTCCGTATCTTGTTGCATTCTCTCTGAGAATTCCAAGGCAGCTAGTGGTATAAGTTGCAGAATTTTGGATTTTGTAAGGGTTCCAAAAATGTTGTTGCTTTTGGTCCCTGGTTTTTGGCTATAATACATTGATAGAGGTTTCATTTGGTGTCTTTTTCTCAACTTTGTGTCATGCTAATTGTATGCTGATTCTGAATTTGTTAATGAAACCATTCTTGAATCCCAATCTTGTATCTTGTGTATGTCTTCTTGCTTGTCTCTAAGCTCATATATGTTAATATCACAAAGTGTGTTAATGTATGGTAAACAAAGAGTATTTTGAATTCATCTTTGAGTTTCTAACAAAGTTAGGATTAAAGCCTTTTAGGTGAATTCAGTGAGTTTACTGCCAAGTCTAAAATTTGATGTCCTTATGCTTGAGGGAAAGGGGTAATAGGAAAAACACTTACTCTAGTTTCCATTCTGTTTGATTTGAGGTGTTTAGTTGAAGTATACGGTTGGGTGACTCTTAGCCCTGGGATAAGGCACTGGTCCTTTCTCTTGAAGTCATGGTTAACAACCATACAAACATAAAAATTCATTTGATAAACCTTTTATAGATTTGTGTTGAGAATTGTATACATCATTTTGAGACTCCTTTGAAGAAGTGAGTCAAGGGTACACCCACCTGAGCATTGAAGTTCAAAGAGTAGAAGGATCCTTTAATCCTTGTCAGTTGGCCCTCTTCCTTATGGACTTTGGAGTGGTGATAGAGTCAGGATTTTATTTATATTATCCATCAAAGTGTAAATATGCAAGTTGAAGATCAAAAGGAATAATCCACCACCAACAAAATGGCGACTCTGCTGGGGAGAACATAAAGAAAGCCTATTAAGGTGCTCTGGTTATGGTTCTATTGTAAACTCAAAATATTTTGACCAGATTGGTTTGGCCCATCCAAGTCACCAACAAAATGGTGACTTTGCTAGGGAAGAGGTAAAAGATAGCAAGCTTCCTTGCTTGGCTAGATCATCCCAGGGTCCTGGTTGAATTTACAGAGTCAAATGAATAAAATACATTTGTAATATTTTCTCACTAAGTGTTGAGTGGTGACTCTGAGTCTCTGTTTGGTCAGTGTTTTATAACAAGTGTGATATATTTACAGTCCTGACAAACAGTTATCCTATGAGGTTGTCTTGTGATTGTCAGTTATCCTGTGAGGTTGTCTTGTGATTGTTGGTTTTCAAGAAGGTTCAGAGCTGAAGAGGTTCTCAGCTGATTTAGATTTGTCCTCTGCAAGGAGGTGGCAGCTCTACCAAAGTTTGAAAAGTGATTTCGAGGAGATTTCATATCAGTATTTTGCAGCATTCACAACATATCTAGGTAATCCTGTTTCATTAAGCAAGAATAGTCCCTAATTAGGTGAACAAGTCACTATTGAAAAGGGAAGTCAATCTTGAAGGTTTGATCATATTTCTAGATAAAAGTTTTAGTTTTGTAATGAGTATCAGAAATATGTTGAGGTTTAAAGAGTCATTGGTTGCATGGATTTGAACAAAAGTATTGTCATGAGAACAAGCTGTATTATTTTGTCAATACTTTAAAATGGAGTTTCCAGCTTTGATAGATCAGAATGATGTTTCTAGGTCTGGGTGTTATCAGTCAGACCTTAGAAATGTTGATAGAGAAAGAGACATTTATCTAATAAGTCAAAGAATCCAACAGACTTGTACAAGGATTTTAAGATGTGCAATAGGGGAATGGAAGGAAGGGTCACCCCACTCATACTATAAGAAATTTCTTATAGATTGTGATGAACTTCTTATGGGTATTGAGCTTCAAGATTTCCAGTATACTAAAATGTTTTTAGTGCTTAGTATGCTTGAATCAATTGGTTGGACTGCCTCTATTAGAAATGAAGCATTAGAAAAGGTTAAGAAATGGATGGATTCATTTAAGAGTGATGAATCTTGTGATGCTAGTGCTGATGATGGAACTTGTGATTATCAAGAGACAGAAGATGAATCTACAGATATGAGTTCCTACAGTGATGACTTGACACAAAAATTTTCAGCCCCTATCTCAGATCAGGAAGATATTTGCAACATTTGCAGTGAGGCAAATGAGATTGAGTGTGAAGTCCAGTACCTGCTAAGTAGTGAACAAATTTCAGAGCTTTTGGATGCAGAGTCTCAAAGATGCATTCCCAAGTATGTTTCTGAGATCCCATGCCTAGTGGATATTATTTTTGATGAAGAAAAAATGAGTGATGGCATGGTGTGTGAAACTTCTACTGAGGTCCTTTCTCCCATTTTTGATATGCAAGTGGATGGTACACATTATTGCTGTAAATTTGATAATGTCAATGATGATGAATATGATGATATGTGCACCAGTGTGGATTTAGTTTTTCAAGAGCCTAATGTCTGTGGTTCTTCTATATATTCTGATGCTGGAGAATGCAACAATTCTGAAGGAGTTTTCTTAGATTTGCAAATGACTGACGAGTCATTGACTGATAGTGCTTGTTCCTTTCTTGAAGATGCTGATGTGATTTTTGATCAGCAAGTTGCTACCATTTTCATGCAGTCAGATTTCTATCTTGAGAAGTTTTATATTAGTTTGCAGAGTAGGGAGATAGAAAGTGTTTATTATTCATTGCAAACTAATGGTCAAAATGTTGATGCTTCTAGTCATGGTGTTGAGTTGGGGTGTTTCCTTTTTCAGCATGGCGGTGAAAGTAAAGAGTGTGACATTTTGTTGTCACAAAATGGTCAACATCTATGGCAACTTGATGTCTTTATCTTGCCTGATGATGGTGAGTATGGTGATCATTTTTTATATAATGTGCTAAATGTGGATCACAGCATTTTTGGTAGGATGGATGAGAAATGCATTTTCAGCTTTCCTTTGCTAAGTGGAGATGAAAATTACTTGTTTGATAGAGGAAAGACCTGATCAAAAGTTTTGGGGCCCTGAGCCTTTTGTACATCTTGTAAATCTCTATATATAAGTTGCTTTCCCCTCCCCTGTTTTGACCTGGTTTGTCAATTTTTGGTCCTATTGCTTGGTCCTGCCCTGCTTGTTCCCTGTTGTCTACATTTTTGTCCTATGGGTGGTTTGCTCTCCCAGAAATCCTAAATTCTCACATGGGCACAAGTTACCCATTGTCCCCAGACAGAGCCACTGTTAGGCCAATTTTCTGTCATAGCAAAAATCTTATGAGATTGGCCTCTCCCCAGCAAGTGTTTTTGTTAAATGTCTTGCCTCGTGCTCTTTATTGTTGTCACCTAGCTCTGGTCCAATTTTCACCTGATGAATCATAAAATTCACGAAGTTATTCAAATTCTAAAGCCTGCTGGAAATATTTCAAAATTTTTCATAGTGTCAAAAACCCACAATGTTTTTGAAAGTCCATGATGTTTTCGGTCTGTGTGTTTTCAACCTTCATTATTTTCAACCCTGTGCTTCCTACTTTTGTGCGCTTATCTTTTGGTGTCAAAAAATCTGTGTGTTTTTAGTCTTTCGCTGTGTCGAAAACCCTGTGTGTATTTGACCTCGCAGTTTCTTGTTTGTTGATTGTTCCCTAACTGCGCAGGTGCGATGGGTGGTGGGCCCTATTTTCAAAGGCTCTTCTCTGATTGGCTATTGCATGGTCACATGTCAAACTTTTCTGACATGCGATCATGTGACCGCTTGCCATCTATCCGTGTGGGTCCTGTTTCTTCCTAATGTTCTACTTGGCGGGCGGTTAAGCTTTCATTTTGTGACTTGGCAACTTACGGTTATTGCTTAGTCTCCTGATTCCGGCAGTTAATCCCTAAGCATTCAGTGATCTTGCAACTATGTTGTCATATACTCTCTTCATTCCTGGTAGTTAGCAGCTAACATCTGGTGACTTGGCTAGCGGTTAGTCACGTAGTCACTAAATGCTTAGCAGTTGGTTCATCGGTCCCAGTTCTTTTCATTTCCTGGAGTTAGAGATCGAAGATCTATGGTCGGTGTGTGATCACATGGAATATTCTTTCCCCATGCGATCATGCACCCACCGTCTGATTGAGTGTCGATGGGTGTGTTCGTTGTGGGCCCACTGTCAGAAGTGGGTGATGTGGCAGGCTGTGATAGGCTATCATATGATCGCATAGCCCATTTTTTTTCTATGCGATCATGCGACCACTTGCCACGTGTCCCTAGGGCCTGGTAGAAGGAGATGGGGCATCTTTTGGATGCTAGGTGGTAGTGTTCTATTGGCTGGTAGGGGGTGCTGTGGTGGTCTAGTGGTCTTGTCGCATGATCGCAAGGGCCATTTCCATGGCTTGCGATCATGCGACAATGGTCTGGTGACACGGTTGCGGCAAGGTTAAATTCTGCGGGTTGTTGCATATTTGCATAGCCCATCCCTGAGGCTATGTGATCATGAGACTGACCATCTGTGGTCGTGGTTGAGGGGTTGTGGCGGTGACATTGCCAGGGACTTTTCCTACGGGGTTTCTGACCATTGACTATGGCTAGGAGACCGCGGTCGCATGATCGCAAGGGCCATTTCCACGGCTTGCGATCATGTGACCAAGCATATATGTGAAGCTGAATTTCTATGGCGGTGAAGTTCATGACCCCGCGGTAGTGTGAGTAAAGATAAGTGTTAAAGCATAAGCTCAGAAAAGTAATAAAGATCGATGACTGCGACTTAAAGATGATCCCAGTTTAAACGAGGACCGCCGATGTGTTTCTGGTGACATGAAAGTGACCATTGGGATTTCGAATTTAAATTTACAAAGGGGTTTGCAGCGACCAAAGGTACCTAGTTTTAATGCTTTTTGGGTGGATTTCTTGCTGGTTTAATGGTGGTAGGTTGTTGTGATGTGGTCTAGGGTCTATGTGGTTAATTGCAACGAAGGTTTTGTACTTGGTGGAGTATGGTTTTGTGCTCGAGGAGCTATTTGTAGGTGGCCAATTTGACTGATTTTCATGGCAGCTCTTAGTTCTCTATCCTAGCTCATAGATTTTCATGATTGCAGATCTGTTTGAGATTTTCTTTCTCTAGACTGCTTGGTTTCCTGCCCTTGTAATAATTTTTGATGTAAATTTTGGCAAGTCGGGTGGTTGAGACCCTAGCCCTAGCTGTCCGTAGCTTATTGCATTCTCTCTGAGAATTCCAAGGTAGCTAGTACTATAAGTTACAGAATTTTGGATTTTGTAAGGGTTCCAAAAATGTTGTTGCTTTTGGTCCCTAGTTTTTGGTTGTAATACACTGATAGAGGTTTGATTTGGTGTCTTTTTCTCAGCTTTGTGTCATGCTAATTGTATGCTGATTCTGGATTTGTTAGTGAAAACATTCTTGAATCCCAATCTTGTATCTTGTGTATGTCTTCTTGCTTGTCTCTTAGCTCATATATGTTAATATCACAAAGTGTGTTAATGTATGGTAAACAAAGAGTATTTTGAATTCATCTTTGAGTTTCTAACAAAGTTAGGATTAAAGCCTTTTAGGTGAATTCAGTGAGTTTACAGCCAGGTATAGAATTTGATGTCCCTGTGCTTGAGGGAAAGGGGTAATAGGCAAAGCACTTACTCTAGTTTCCATTATGTTTGATTTGAGGTGTTCAGTTGAAGTATACGGTTGGGTGACTCTTAGCCCTAGGATGAGGCATGGTCCTTTCTCTTGAAGTCATGGTTAACAACCACACAAACATAAACATTCATTTGATAAACCTTTTATAGATTTGTGTTGAGCATTGTATACATCATTTTGAGACTCCTTTGAAGAAGTGAGTCAAGGGTACATCCGCCTGAGAATTGAAGCTCAAAGAGTAGAAGGATCCTTTGATCCTTGTCAGTTGGCCCTCTTCCTTGTGGACTTTGGAGTGGTGATAGAGTCAAGATTTTATTTATATTATCCATCAAAGTGTAAATCTTCAAGTTGAAGATTAAAGGGAATAATCCACCACCAACACTTTCCATGAGGATGAAGGCCTGATACTCATGGAAAGAGTTTATCTAACATGTATGATATGTTAATAACAGTGCACATGGAGAACCACATGGGATGAGAGAGATCTCAATCTGAATAGTGAGAAGAAAAGGGTGAAATGGTGGCTCGGGTGTGATAGTGATCAATCCGTCCACATGAGGCATATAAATTATATTTAGGAATAGTCTATTATGTTGATTGGAAGGTGATTGAATCACCTATTGATTACATGAGTGTGTAGAATCATGGAATTGAGGAAGCCCTACATATCAAAGGGTTTGAAGACAAAATTTGGGGATACTGGTGTTGCAGGGCACGTGAGACAAATTGCCTTTGGATTCAGGTGATTGGAGACATAATAAGTCACTGTCCAAGAGTTGGAAGTGCTAGGTGGAGTCTTTCTTATACTTCCTTTGGAAAACTAGTCATTTTAGGCATTGAAAAGCAGGGTATCAGTCGGGTATAGGTGCATTGATGCAAAATAACAATACAAAAGTCTTAATTATGTGATAGGACCCTATAAAGAGTATCTAAAATTGTCATTGTCCTATCAAGAGTTGAGGAAAGGTCAGGTTATTCCACTAACAAGTCTACTGCAGGGTTACTAGATCTTTTGGTTCAGTTTGAGAAGCTTTGTGGATTGGGAGACTGGAAATGTATTATAAGCCTAAAATTCCTTGAAAACCAAATAATTTATAGACCATAAGTCCAAATTCATCCCTTAGGAATCTTGAAGATAACCCTAATAAGTTAGATCCCTTAAGCATTCGGGGTTGTTGATAGGCACAAGGGCCTAAACCTCTGAAATTTCTATTTCTACCTGTGCATTTGATATTACAATCCATGTAGCAACATTAAAAAGATTTAGAGGAAGATCAACCTTCTTGACCCCATTAATGAGGATTTATAAAATATAATAATTATTATATATTATATAGTAATTATTATATATGATAGAATTTAGTAAATAGATTACAGTAGTGCACCATGGATAAAATGTAGGCATAGTGCCAATGTTTATTTCTTTGACAAGTTCCACAAGAATTTAACATCTTTCAATTCTTTACCAAAAAAGTTCTAAATATTCAATTAGGGTTTAAAAAGCCACCAATACTTGTAGTTGGTGAAGAATGACATTCTTCTAGCATATTACTAAATTTTAAAATGTGTACAAGGTACATGTGATTCTTATGAGAAAGAAATCCCTTGAAAGGGTATAATTGATCTCCTTCTCTTATGTCTTTTCCACCTCTTGTATCAAAGCAAAACCTTTATAATTTTTTGCATAGGAAACAAAATTTTCTCCTCTCCATGACAATCCTACCATAGATATTGCCTAAAACTACATTATTTATGTCATTCTTGAATTTCATTTTTGCTTACCCACTTTGGTAGTTGTTTGCTTATTCTTCAATAATAGTAAATGTTTCAAACTTTGATGGTTTTTTTAGATGATAAAGTTGACCCAATAAGTATGGCTTAAATTTGACAAACCTGTAATAAAAATTGCATCACCCATTGAATCCTCTCAATTGAGTTACATTCTCAGGAGTAGGCCAATTAGTTGGACCAACCTCGAGTCCCTCATATTGATTATTTGTCCAATGTACTTGAGTGCACTCTTGAAAAGTAATAGTTATGTGGAGTATGACTTCAAAAGTTCCAAAATGATTCTCAAGTAATTCAAGTGTTCTACTATTCTTTTTTTTATTATTATTATAAAAGGATATCATGAAAATAAAAATCCATCACATTAGGCTAAATAATTGGGTACATAAATTTATTATACCTTGAAATTGGGTTGGTGCAATGGTCAGCCCAAAAGACATAGTCTAATACTCATTATGACCATGATTAGTTTTGAAGGTTGTTTAAAACTAGTCACACACTCTACCCTTTATTTGGTAATCTCCCAATCTCAAATTAAAATTTCTAAATACTACCACCATGTAACTTAGCTAACAATTTATCTATCCCAAAAGTACAATAATTACTTTTGATGGTCTTCTTGTTCAATTCTTAATAAGGAGTCGTCATTTTTATTTACTAATAAAATGAATTTTACTAGGCTTTATGTGACCCTTATCTAATAGTTCTTGTACTGTCTTTTCTATTTTATCCAAGTTAATCAATCAGGAATTCCTTTAAAGATGAATTATAAGTGGTTCAGCTCCTCGCTTTAATTCAATAATATGTTTTTGTCCTATACCAATTGTCAAATTGTGATATAGTTATTCCCTACAAATTCCAAAATTGCTCCTTGTAACTCTGTTTGTGTTACTATTTTATGTGCCTCAATCTTGTTGTGCTATCCCTTCATGAAATCATATTAAATAGGGAAACACAACCCAATTAACAATTATTTTAGAATTTTTATTCTTATTTAGCCTACTTGCAAGTTGAATCCCTCTTAACTATAATAACAAAGAAAAAAAACAACAGTTGCTTATTGATCTAATGCAGTTTCAATTTATTGTCTTTTGAATAATTGTTGTTACAAAGAATTCCTCCCTTCCTTTTTTTTTTGAATGGATTCTCTATCCAATCAACTCCACTTTTCAATAAATATTATTTCACATTTATTTTTGAAAAATATATATCATGGAAAAAAAATTATAATATAAAAAAATTAATTTCCTTTTTCAATCTTAGGTTAAATTTTCAAAAAGATAAAATTTTAAAATATAATTTTCTTTTTAAAATTTTTATGGAGGTTCTATTTCCAAAAAGGCAGTCGAGTAAAAACACGAAAAATGTAATATGAAAATTATATATATATATATATATATATATATATATATATATATATATATATAACAAATCGATAATTTTATTAAATATAATTACAAATTCTATAATAATTAATTTTTACATATTGTTAACAATGTGAATTAATTGAGAAAACGTATCAATGAAATTATTCGTGATATCCTCCGAATTATAGGATAAATTAATTGGAATGCGAAGTCTCGTAAAATTTCTGTTATTTTCTCTCATCCATCTATTCTAATGGAAACAAAATTATTTCCAACGGAAACAAAATTCGTCCATTATATATTGGACTTTTTGTAATGCAAATGTGTGCTGCGGTTAATAAATAAGTTTTTTCCTGCTTTCGCCTGGACGTAGGCATATTGCGGAAGAACAATAGATTATGTGTGTTGTTTGCTCTTATGTTTTTCCGTGTCTAATATTATACAAAAATTGTTATACCATGGTCTGTTTATTTTAGCAGTATCTATAACAAAATTCCACTTCGCCACACATGTTGCAGCTGATTTAATCTGCACTGGTCTGATGTTTGATCCTTATTCTCTAACAGACTATGCTTTCTGAACTGAAAACAACTCTTTAACTAAAAATTAGAATGCATATCATTCATCTCAAAGAAAATAGACCGATACAAAAACTGTTTAGAAGAACTAAATATTATTGATCGAAAGAACAGAAACAAAACCCATCAAGCATCACATACTATGACTGAACCTCCATAAATCATGGGAGAAACATACTTCCCCGGTGATCCGTGCTTGTAAAAATTACTGTAAATAGGGATCTGTTAACTAATGGAGAGGTCACAATAAACATAATATATAAAATCTTAGAGTAATCACATTCTTCTATTTGGATGTTCAGCAGCAGAAAGAGTAGGGAAAACTGTGCCCTACTCCAGGACTATGGCCTTCTTGATGACTCGTCCTGGGTGATGCTACAGGACCATCATCCTCATTTGTTTGGTAACCAGCATACCCTTTTCCTCTAGAATCCTTATAGCTTGTTCTCTCTCTCTTATTAACCGTAGATACCACAGAAATGATTGGAGCGAAAGCTGGTGAATGTATTAGGACTGCTAGATTCGATGTCCTAATTTGGCGAGCTTCACAAATTAGAATAACACAAGAAAGAAGGGAGACATAAACAATGAAAGAAAGACCAGGTTTCATCTTTAAAGATGAAAGAAGAAGCTCAAAGCAGCTAAAGCAGCTCAAGAAGAAACTCAAAGCAAGAGGATTGGAGAAATAGCAAAGTAGCTCAAGTAGTTGTGTTCCTCTATACTCCGGCGTAGTATTTATAGACTTATTTGGCTCAAGATTCTTTGTAATACGAAAAGGTTTTTAAGTGAGATATTATCCCAATACTATTTTGAGATTTTATACTTAATTATGCAAGTTCTAAACATAGGAAGGAATGCATACAATAGGACATTAATGCTAATATTGATTAATTTATTCTATGACTATAGATTCCAAGATACTCAGGACCTTCAAATTCCAAGGATGGAATCCTTAGGTTCGTTAAATATACATATTAAATTCCATATTCTAAAAATATTAATTGAGAGCTCATGACGGCTATAACATGAATATGGGCCTGACAACTAGAAATACTTCATTACTCTCTTTCATTTTCTTTCTAACCGACAACACATGCATCCCGCACCCAACTACTAATATTTTAAAATTTTCTTTTGGAAAGGTGAATATACCCTCCCTACTATTTGGTATTATATTATTAAGCTGAATGTTAAAGCGACCTGGTTGTTTCAGGAATCTTTATTTCCAGCTTTGGATTCGTCTTTCCAAAATATTAAAATATAAACTTTCTCTGAGAATTCCTAAAATTAGGATAGCTGCTCTGTACTTCGATACTGTGCTACCATATCTCAAAATTGCGCCAAGTCCTTTTATTTGCACAACAAAAGGAATTCTCAAAATGGTTTTTAGGTTTCGAGACTGTATAATATAAACTTTCTCTGAGAATTCCTAAAAATGGGATAACTGCTCTTTACATCGATACTATGCTACCATATTTGCACAACAAAAGCAGATCTCAAAATTGGCCAACTCCTTTTATTTGCACAACAAAAGGAAATCTCAAAATGGATTTTAGGTTTGGAGACTGTATAATAAAATCGTAAAGATGTGCTATATAAAATTTCTTCAGAAAGAAAGCTGCAAAAATATGTTAAGACTCCCTGAAAAGAATGAATTGATAGAGTTTCCCTGGGCAAAGACTACCTAGTTGCTGTTTTGAGATTGATTTATCCTTTTGTGAAGTAAGCCTTTTAAAGCATGGTAAAGAGCATTATTACAAACTTCGAAATAATTTTAATGGAATTAGAAAACTAGTACAGAAATATTTGTCCTTTTCCACTGTGTGTAATAATAGGGCATAGGTAGTTGAGCGTTCAAATGCATAAATAAACTGCAAAATATAGCCGCGAGGGAATAATATAAAGTTAGTTGACGACAAAAATATATAATCAGCTTTCAAAAATCATATTAGGATTACAAAAGACGGCGGTGGAATTCACGTGTTGCCGAAAACATAACCTGAAAAGATACTCTGAATCTGCAGAACCGCTTTGAGCCGCTAATTCCTTTCAAAACTATAGATACATTAAAATTTTATTTGACAATTCTTAACTTCATAACCAAAATATAAGTATTTAAAATTCTGCTATTTAGGGTTAACAATATTTTAATAAACAAAATCCCCCACCTACAAGTTTTGAGCTAAGATAACATTACCAATACTATTTTTAAATTTTATATAAAAGTGTACAAATCTTTAAAACATGAAAGAATACATTCAATGCTGTATTATAGTTAATACTGATTAATTTGTTCTATGACTATGTATTCCAAGATACTCAGGGCCTTCAAACTCCAATGATGGAATCCTTGGGCTATTTAAATACACAGGTTGGATTCCATATTCTCAAAATATTAATTGAGAGCTCACGACAGCCACGAAATGAATGTGCGGCTCAAAACCCCAAATAGTTCTTTACTCTCTTTTATGTTTTTTCGAACCTACAACACATGCATCCTACACTCTCATAATATTTTAATTTTGCTTTTCGAAAAGTGAATATACCCTCCCTACTATTGCGTATTATATAATTCAGCTGCATGTTCAGGCGTCCTTGTTGTTTCAGGAATCTTTATTTCCAGTTTTCAATTCGTCTGTTTCAAAATTTTAAATCTAACATTTCTCTAAGAATTCCCAAAAATAGGATAGCTGCTCTCTACTTCGATACTATGCTATCATATTGTCACAATAAAAGGAAATCTCAAAACTAGGCCAACTCCTTTTATTTAGTGTTATAAAAGTGCGTTAAGTTGACAGTTTTGTTTAATGCTGAAATGCAGATTCTTAGTTTTGCTTTTTCTCTATGGCCTCAATGCAATAGGTAGATTCCAGTATAAACTTATTAATCTAAAACTCTTTAAGTTAGGGAAAGTTTATGGCTCAGATGGAATGAAGAGTAGATGTGTTAATATGTCTTCACTATTATAATTATTTTTTATAATCTGATTATTAATCAGGTTTATAAGTTCTAAAATCCATCTTGCGGTGACATATAATTTGATAGTAATTGATGTTAATATTTAGAATTATATTCTAATTTCTATTTTTAACAAGTTAGAATGTAAAATTTTCACTTAAGTCTATATACATATTGTTTGAATTCTTTTGTTTTCTCTCGTCTTTAATTTTGTAATGTTTGTGGTATAGTCTTTGAGCTGGTTTGCAAACCTAAAGTATTATTTCAATGCTAAACAAGTAGATCAATTGGTGTAAGTAGAAAGAAAGGGGAAAAAGGGAAAAAGATAAAAGAAAAAGTCCTACATTTGAAAAATTGATATAGTTGTCCACTATCAAATTAATATACAGTAGCAAAGAAAAATATTATAGATCTAAGAGAACATCATTAGTTATTGTAAATATTAGAGAAAATTATCTCCACTCCAACTAGTTATCTTTGTATGGAAAAACCTTTTATCTTCATCTTTAATTCATAATTATTTATCATGGTAGAGATTTTTTTCATTTATTGATGCTAGCTTGATTTAAAATATTACTTTCTAAAATATTTTTTTAGTTTTTGATTAAGCAAAATAGGTTTTACAGGGTTCATGAAACCCACAACAGAGTAATTTTTAGAAAAGATAAGCATGAAAACATAACAGAGTTTAACGTTTCAGAAAACCAAGGAACAAGTCATGACAGGGCCAAGCAAGAAAAGAGAAAGAAACAGTCAAAACAGGGCAAAAAAGAAAGGCACCAGAGCTAGTTAAGCCAAGCTCCTAAGCATGATAGTCGCATTGCTTTCAAGGGCCTCCATCAGGTCAATAGTATCTTTCACATTCTGAACTTGGGATTGGGGATCGATGTTCTCCCTGTTTTTCCTGATTCTTTCCCTGGTTCTTTTTCCTAGTCCTTTAGTGGGCTCCTTCTCATCCTCCCTAGTCCTCTGATCAGTCGTGGTTTCCATTTTTTCTTCCTTTTTTTTATTAACAGCTTCAAGTTCTTGTTGGACATTTTGAGGATATTGAAGTTTTGCTCGACTATTCCCTTTAGGGTATTTTCTAGGCTTATCATTTTGGATTCTAGGTGCTGGATCCTAGTTTCCAGGCTTAGCTTTCTCTCTGAATTTTTTCTTTGAGGTCCTCAATTTCATGGAAGAGCCATTTTAAAGATCTAAACTGATCGAGCATGTTGTTCTTGGTGTTGTTGAGGAAGTCCATATCCATTTCCCTAGCTTTACTACTTAGAACCACCAGTGCTAGATCTATCAGCTCTCCCTTGTGGACTTTTCCTTCATTATCCTCCAGAATCTGTGGGTAAATGACCTCCCTAATTATTCCCATTCGCATAGTATTGATGTTAAAATTTCTCTAGACCTTTTTGCCTTTCCTGGTATCTTGACTGTTATATTCCCCCCAAGAGGCATCTTTAGTTTCATTATCCTTATAGGTGACTAGTTAGTACCCTGTTCGTCATTGTGGTCTTTGAAAACAGGGTCGTGATTCTTAATATTGGTGCTAGTAGGGAATTGAGGAGGAGGGGTTTTTTCCTCACTAATAGTAAGATCAACTGATAGGCGACCCAAGAAGTCCTGCATTGTTTTGGGGTTTTCCTCTTTGACCTGTTCCTGCATGTCTGCAGCTTCCATTTTGGGATTACCCTCATCATCTTCAATATCCATTTCTTCCTCATTATCATTGTACTCTTCCTCCTAGTTAACCTCCTTCTTATCCTGCTTTTTTTAGGGTTTTTCAATTTTGACAGCTTTCAGGGGTCGCTTCTTGGAAGGGAATCCCTTGTTCCATTTCTTCTTTTTGATTTCCTTCCTATCATCTGATAGTTTGCCCATAGAAGTGCCTGAAGGAACATAATCCAACCCTAAATCCTCACTTTTAGCTTTGCTATCCTCTATTTCCTTGCCCAGGATTTGGGCTTTAAACAATTCATTCATCAATGGAAGAAATCCTTCATGCAGTGCGGGGTTAGCAATATTCTTGATGAAGGGTGCTCCCCTTAATACCACAAACACATAACAGAAATAGAGAAACAACAACAATATGCAAGAACAGAAAATTGGCTTCTTATTATCTCCACAAATCTGGAATTACAAATTTTCAGAATTACAACATGCAAAGCCACATGGGCATTCCCTTACAATATTCTGTAGGACAAAGCCTCGAATCAATACCTAGATCTACTACCCAGAACTATTCTGAACTGCCTAAGACAATAATATAGCCTTCCTTATATAGGCAATTTTTTCCACCGCCTGGGAAGGTTCCAGAATTTTTAGCCAATAAGGCCGACCAAACTTAGAATTATTTTATTTTACATTTTATTACATCATAGTCGGCTCAAGATAACCTTTGAAACCCGAACAGAAATTTTGAAGAAAATTATTTTTCGCCATTTCAGGTGGCCCAACTTCCGAAGACCATAAGTCATCACCAGTTGACCCGCTCGGCTACTATAACCCCATTTCGGAAATGCCACGAAGCGCTCTACAGGCTTGACCGGCGCAAGCGCTTGTCACCCAAATTTTTGACCTCATCCGGGGCCTCTAAAGCCTTCAAAACTGAGTTCAAAGTTTCTGTACCCTGCTGCCAATACCGAAAATCTTCAATATCTTCCAATATACACTTGATCTGGCAATGAAACTTTACTGGCAGACTTATATGACCAAAATGAACCTCCAAGAAAGAAATCAGATCATTCTGAGCACATACGAAAATTACCAAAAATAGTAACTTTCCATAAATAGTAGCTCTGCACAAAATAGCCCTTATTGAATAAAAACATAAACAATTTTTGGGTGATGCAAGATTGCTCTTACACCCAGGATGCTCCTGCATCAGACACCCGGGGTAATTTGAGAAGTGACCCTGTCACGACTCAGGGGTGCAGAGGAAAACCAAGACGGTTAACCTCCTCCTTTGTTAGCCATGATGAATCTTCAACAGGTCGTCCTTTCCATTTGACCAAATATTCTTCATATGTCCTATTCCTTGTGCTTCTGCCAACACGACTGTCCAGTATGTCTTCAATCTCCTTGATATCTGAACTGATTGCTGGAATATTCCACTGTGCTGCTGCAACCTCATCTTCAACACCTCCTTCATGATACTCTGTCAAATCTGAAATGTTAAACACTGGTGAAATATTCAGCCCGCTAGGCAATTCTACCTCATATGCATTTCCCGAATCATGCTTCTTCAGTATCTTACATGGTCCAAACTTCTTCATTTTCAGCTTGTTATATGTACCAACTGGAAACCGCTCCTTCCGCAAATGAACCATGACTTCGTCACCAACTTGAAATTCTTTATACCTCCTTTTCTCATCTGCCTTAGCCTTATACTGTGCGTTCATCTTGTTAATATGCTTCCTCACCTCTTCATGGATGTTCTTCAAGTGTTCTACAAAATCTTCAGCTTTAGCACTACTTATTTCTCCTTTATCTATCTTCCTCAATTCAGATGCATTTCTTGGACTACTTCCATATACAATTTGGAATGGTGATTTACCAGTGCTCCTATTGACAGAATTATTGTATGCAAATTCTGCCTGTGGTAAAATCAAATCCCATCCTGTAGGCTTATCTCGAACCAAACATCTCAGCAAATTTCCCAAACTCCTATTCACCACCTCTGTCTGTCCATCAGTCTGGGGATGATGTGATGAACTGAACTTCAAATCTATCTTCAACTTGTTCCACAATGTACGCCAGAAATATCCAACAAACTTAGTGTCCCGATCTGAAACTATGGTCTTTGGCAAACCATGAAATCTCACTACTTCTCTGAAAAACAATTCTGCTACATGAATAGCATCATTAGTCTTCCTGCAGGGAATGAAATGTGCCATCTTTGAAAATCGGTCAACTACTACAAAAATTGAATCATGTCCCCGCTGTGTCCTCGGTAAACCAAGAACAAAGTCCATACTGATATCCTCCCAAGGCTTCTCTGGTATAGGTAATGGCTGATACAACCCTGTATTCTGCTTCACTCCTTTCGCCATCTGACATACTCTACAACTCTGTACAAACTTCTTCACATCTTGCTGCAACTGTGGCCAATAATAATTCTCACTAACCAAACCAAGGGTTTTATCACGACCAAAATGTCTAGCCAATCCTCCGCTATGCTTCTCCTTGATGAGATTCTCCCTCATAGAACTTCATGGAATGCACAACTGACTCCCTCTGAATAGCATATCATCCTGGATGATAAAATCCAACCATTTCGTCCTGTCTAGAGTAACAGGTTCTGTACAAGCTTTCCAAGCTTCACCAAAATCAGGATCCTCTGGATACAAATTATTGAGTTCCTTGAACCCAACCACTTCAATCTGCATCTCTGTCATCAATAGTTGCCTTCTGCTAAGAGCATCCGCAACCCTATTAGACTTTCCACTCCTGTGTTTCAAAACAAATGTATAACTCTGCAAAAACTCAACCCATTTCAAATGCCTCTGATTCAACTTTCCTTGACTATTCAAATATTGCAAAGCTTGATGATCAGTATACAAAACAAACTCCTTAGGAAGCAGATAATGTCTCCACTTCTTTAATGCCTGAACTATAGCATAAAATTCCTGATCATAAACAGAATATTTCCTCTTGGCATCATTTAACTTCTCGCTGAAATAAGCAACAGGTTTACCTTCTTGGCTCATAACAGCTCCTATTGTAGTACCACTAGCATCACAATCTACTTGAAACACCTTATTGAAATCTGGAAGTGCTAAAACTGGTTGTTCTGTAACTTTTTGTTTCAACAATTGAAAACTCTTTTCTGCCCCATTAGTCCACTTAAACTCTTTTCTATCCCCTCTCATTGTTTCAGTCAAGGGTCCACAAATACTGCTAAAATTTCTGATAAACTTTCTGTAAAAGCTAGCTAAACCATGAAAAGATCTTACCTCAGTAGCACTTCTTGGAGTAGGCCATTCAAGGATAGCCTGTACCTTCTCTGGGTCCATTTTTAGACCTTCTGCTGAAACTACAAATCCCAAATACACTAACTCTTTCTTCACAAAACTGCACTTCTTCAAATTAATCAACAATTTCTCTTCTCTCAACTTCTCAAATACCATACGAATATGCATCATATGCTCATCCAATGTCTTACTAAAGATCAAAATATCATCTAGGTAAACAATGACAAACTTACCCAGAAATTCTTTCAGAACCTCGTTCATGAGCCGCATGAAAGTGCTCGGTGCATTGGTTAGCCCAAAAGGCATGACTAACCACTCATACAGTCCTTCCTTTGTCTTGAAGGCAGTCTTCCATTCATCTCCTTCTCTGATCCGAATCTGATCATATCCACTCTTCAGATCTATCTTTGAGAAATACACAGCTCCACTCAAACAGTCCATAATATCATCCATTCGTGGCAATGGAAACCTGTACTTGATTGTGATCTTGTTTATTGCCCTAGAATCCGTACACATCCTCCATTCTCCATTCTTCTTTGGTGCTAATACCGCTGGTACAGCACAGGGACTCAGACTCTCTCGAATCAACCACTTTTGTAATAACTCATGTACTTGTCTGTTCAACTCCTCACTTTCTGCAGGTGTCATTCTATGTGCTACCTTATTCGGCAAACTCGCTCCTGGGATCAAGTCCATCTGATGACTGATCCTCCTGACTGGTGGTAATCCGTCAGGCACGTTATCGGATACAATATCCTGAAACTCATTCAACAAATCTGTAACTTCTACAGGAACATCTTCTACTTCCTCTTTACCAGCTTTTGGAATTAAAGCAAAACATACATGCTCATGCCTCATACCATCTAGAAAATTTCTTCCATCAACAAAAGTTATCCTTGCATTACCACATACCTTTTCTTCGGTCTCCTTCAATGGTTTTAGCTTATGTCGCACTCCATCCTTTGTCAGGGAATAGGTATTCGCACGACCATCATGTACAACACATCTGTCAAACTGCCATGGTCTACCCAACAACATATGACATGCATCCATAGATATGATATCACACAATACCTCATCTTGGTATCCGCCAACCTTGAACTTTACTAGGCATTGTTCATTGACCATGACCTTGTGGTCATCCTGTACCCAGGCAATCCGATATGGATGTGGGTGTTTCTGTCTCTTGAGCTTCAACTTTGTCACCATCTCTTCTGACACCAAATTTTCAGTGCTTCCACTATCGATAATCACATCACAGCATTTACCCTCACACTTGCATCTAGTGCGAAACAAGCTCCTCCTTTGTTCAGGTTCATTCTCACCACTCAGCAAGACTCTTCTATTAATTAGTGTTTCTCCTCTTTCAGCATCTTCAGAATTTGATGATCTAGCATCTTCATCGACATGTGCAACTCTGGCCTGGCCTTCATTTCTCCTATCTGTTCTGCCTTGGTGCTGAGGACATTCAAATGCCCTGTGCCCTTCTTCTCCACAGTGAAAACATGTTCCACGGAAGCCACCTCTTCCAGATCCTTGTCCTCTTCCTCTTCCTCTTTGATCTCTATTATTCTGATCCTGGAAGCGATTGGAATTATTTCCTCGCTGATTCTGACTGCTACTGGCGTCATCCTTCTTTTTCGGATCTTCATTTCGGCCACCGTATGACCGTCCACCAGATCGTCCACCGCGACCTCTTCCGTTTTGTCTGCTCTCAAACTTCTTGTTCAGCTTTTCCTCCACTTTTAGGGCAAACTGGTATGCCTCTTCAATACTGTTCATTCGAACCAGATTCACCTCCTCCTGAATGCTTGGCCTTAACCCATTAAGGTATCGGGCAACTTTCTCTTTATCAGCTTCTGCATGGCCTGTTCTGATGAGAAGTCGATAGAACTCCTCTGTATACTCCTGAACAGATCTTCCTGCTTGCTTCAAACTCTGCATTTTCTTCAGTAGGTCAAGCTCATAATCAACAGGAATGAACTCTCGCTTCAATTTATCCACCATCCGATCCCATCTCGTGATTTTCTCCTTTCCCCTTCTATTTCGCTCCAACTGAATCTCTTGCCACCATATCTTCGCATGACCTTTTAGTCTGGCCTTCGCAAATTTGACCCTATCAGGATCCTCAACATCTTCATACTCAAAATATTCTTCACATTCATTGATCCAGTCGATCAATTCCTCTGGGTTAAGATTTCTAGAAAATGTAGGAACCTCAATCTTAGGTCTTTTCCCAATATTGGAAATCGCCCGAAAAAGTCTTTCTTCCTCCTGGTTCACAATTTCAATTTCTCCTTCTTGATATTCTTCTTTGGCTTCATCCTCGCTTTCGTCTCTGACATTAAGATTCATTCCTCTACGAATCTCTTCTTGCAATGCTCGCACTTGTCTCTGCAGCTCTCTAACCTCAGGTGTCACAACACCAGCTCTTCCGCCACGTTCCCTTCGTGGAGGCATTTTCGTGATGCGCGCTGAAACCCTAGCCACGGTCCTGGTGCAAACTGCCTCACAGTCGGCGATCTGTTTACACACTCAAGAACTCCTGCTCTGATACCACCTGATGAAGGGTGCTCCCCTTAATACCACAAACACATAACAGAAATAGAGAAACAACAACAATATGCAAGAACAGAAAATTGGCTTCTTATTATCTCCACAAATCTGGAATTACAAATTTTCAGAATTACAACATGCAAAGCCACATGGGCATTCCCTTACAATATTCTGTAGGACAAAGCCTCGAATCAATACCCAGATCTACTACCCAGAACTATTCTGAACTACCTAAGACAATAATACAGCCTTCCTTATATAGGCAATTTTTTCCACCGCCTGGGAAGGTTCCAGAATTTTTAGCCAATAAGGCCGACCAAACTTAGAATTATTTTATTTTACATTTTATTACATCATAGTCGGCTCAAGATAACCTTTGAAACCCGAACAGAAATTTTGAAGAAAATTATTTTTCGCCATTTCAGGTGGCCCAACTTTCGAAGACCATAAGTCATCACCAGTTGACCCGCTCGGCTACTATAACCCCATTTCGGAAACGCCATGAAGCGCTCTACAGGCTTGAGTAGTGCAAGCGCCTGTCACCCAAATTTTCGACCTCATCCGGGGCCTCTAAAGCCTTCAAAATTGAGTTCAAAGTTTCTGTACCCTGCTGCCAATACCGAAAATCTTCAATATCTTCCAATATACACTTGATCTGGCAATGAAACTTTACTGGCAGACTTATATGACCAAAATGAACCTCCAAGAAAGAAATCAGATCATTCTGAGCACATACGAAAATTACCAAAAATAGTAACTTTCCATAAATAGTAGCTCTGCACAAAATAGCCCTTATTGAATAAAAACATAAACAATTTTTGGGTGATGCAAGATTGCTCTTACACCCAGGATGCTCCTGCATCAATTCTTATCTCTAAAACCATTGATATTCTCATTTATAGAAGAGTAGAGATAAAAAGGAATGTATATCTTAATACCATGCCTAAAATGATTCAACAAGATGAAATAATAGGTGCAAATTTTGTCAAACCTGGTGTCCAGAGTGACATATGAGATGAGGGCCTTTAGAACATACTGCCAAAGCATCTTCAAGCTCTTAGGAAGGCAGTAGGTGCCCGACTTAACTATGGCTTTCATCTCCTTGTCGTCTCTTGCAAAATTTTTGACAACAATATCTGATATTTTACAGTCTATGTAGAATTTTTTTCTTACGATGGGAATGCTAGTGACCTTTGATATAACTTCCTCTATGACAGTAAAAGACTTTTTTTTAATTCCTTCCTGCAACCATGGAGTCTTTCAATAAAAGTTGTGATATCACCTTTCTATAAGGCATTCCAGACTTTCGTACGCTTCTTCCATTTCTCACTATCGCTCTCTGGATCCCTTCTTAGCCTTTTCCCAACCATGGCTTTCATGTAGGCTCTGGTATTCCTCTGGATTAGTCAAAATTTGTTTCTTGCCTTCTTTCTAACTGTTGTATCTGTGGGCTTTCTAAAAGTTGTCTTTTTGAAATAATTACAAGATTTGGGGAAGGGGCCCAAAAAGCATGTGGAGGTGACATGTTGTTAATTACAATATTTTTTAAGTTATGTGCTAGCATTTAAAATAATATTAATTTTTACTTCTAAATGTATAATTATATACAATTTTTTCTATATATTTGACTTAATACTTTTACTATTCTCTATTTTGAATAAAATAAATTAATTCAAATAAAATAATATATATTTTTTTAAATAATATTTCTTCATTTTTGGATCCTAATAGTTTTCAATAGTTTAAGAAATTTTAAAGTATTTTTTATTTTATTTTAACAATTATTAGTATTTTATTTATATGGAGAGTTTTCATTCTTTGTACTAGTTTTAAATCTTGTAAGATATTAAAAAGTTTATACTTCTTTTCGTAAATATTACATTTATGTTTTACTTATAATTTAGTATTCTTTTATAAATATTCATAATATTTATAATTAATTATTGATTTAATATAATTAAATCAATATTATATGTTTATTAACATAATTTTTTTTTAAAGTATAAATTTAGTTTATAATATTGATTATTATATTCATTTATATTATGAACACAAATTAACATTAAATTAGGCTCCAATTTCTTTATTTAAATTTATAAAGTATTTGACAAATAAAATTTATATATTTTTGTTTTTAAAGTTTAAATTTATTTTATAATATTGATTATTATACTCATTTATATTAAGAGCACAAATTTACATTAAATTAAGCTCCAATTTCTGTATTTAAATTTATAAAGTATTTGTCAAATAAAATTTAAATATTTTCTAATAAATTCTAGCTATTAAAAAGGTTGCATATATTTATAAATTTTTTAGAACAATGAAATATAAAATTGCTACTAATAAAAAAACTAGTGAATGTAGCATATAAGATCTGTTGTGAATAAACATTTTTTTCCCCAGAAATTGATAGCCCTTCTTCTATTTTTAATTTTTCTAAACTCACACACTATGTTTAGGCCTTTACCATAATGAACTTAACTTGCCTTTTTTGTGATTATTTTTTCGTTGTCTAGTTTCTAATCTATTTGTGTTTCTAATTCTAACTTTTATCTCTTTTTTTTACCTCCTAATTTGATGGGTTTTCTTGGGGCTTAATTTACAAAAACAAATTATTTCATTATGATTGCTCTTCATGAAGATAATTTTCAAAATAAAATAAAATAGAGGAAGCTAGGTAAAGAATAAACATTTATTCTATTCAACACCCTCTAATTTTCTTGCATGCCCTCTATTCCTTATAATTTTTTATAGTTTGTATTTTTTAAGAACTACGGTTTATGTTTTTTTCTAATATTGATGCAATTAGAAATGCCTTCATTCTTGGTTCTGGGTCGTCATTTGAGTTATTAAACTATTGGCATGTGTATCTTCCAGTGCATTCTTACCTTAACACCCTAGACATAAATGTACCTTCACTAGTCTTTGATCAATGTTTAAACCATGTTCTAAGCTCCCTCTTTATTACAGACTTTTGGTTTATGGTGAAATAATTTATGTAGTAATCATATTGTTGGGTAATGGTTTCTTTTTTTTGTTTTCAAGAAAATCTACATACTTAGAATCACTGAAACTATGTCATAACCCTTTATCCCGATTTTGGAAATGGATCATTTTCAAAGCCTTTATGTAGATATTTTCTTAGATGGATTTGTTATTTTGTATGGGGTGTGATTTGTCCAATTCTTTGTAGTGAAATGCATAGACCATTTTTGGGTGTTGCACCATTTCAAGTGGATCTTCCTACATGCATGTTACTACTATTTCCCTTTTACATTCATTTAAGTATCATTTCTATTGTTTATGGTGTTTCTTATTATTAGTTTATGTAAAGTTTTGAGTCAATCATTGGATTAAAAAAAAATTGGGGTAGGTGTTTCGGGGTTTTTGTAGCCATTCCAAGTTGGGGGTTTATCCACTTATGATTTCCATATGCTACAATCTGCTCCTCAACTAGACATGCTATCTAATGTAGAAACTAGTAGCTTTGTGTTTCTCTCCTAAAGTTCCATAGTAGTTGTTCTGGATGGGGGGACCTCCCCCAAGTCCCTCCTATAGTTTAGTTTAGTTCCCCAGATGGACATTGGGTATATTTGAGTAGAGATTAGGACCCAGATTCATACGAGTCTTTAGATTATGTTGAGGATGTGAGTGATCTAGTAGCTTACAAAGTAGAAATTCCCCTTAAAATGGTAAGGGTAGTCATGGATCGAGATACTTAACTAGTAGTAGAGGTGGAACTGAGAGTAGCAATAGATAATGTGGTTGATTGTGATCAGGCATCCCAACACTATTATTATTTATCTGGTTGAACTAGTAGATCAGTAGTTAGTTCATAACCTCAAATGTTTAGACAATGCAATAAGCAACAGATCCAAGTGTAGGAAGTTGTTCTACTTAGAGTTGGTATAGTAGTAATACCGAGACCAAGCATTACAAATATCAAGGTGAGACCAGCCACCTCCATGAGTGAGTTGAAGATGTGAAAAATCTATTGCAATTACTAATTATTAATCTCCTATCTTATACAAATTTTTTAATTGTCATAAATGAATTCATAGATTATACAATTGATTATCTACTATAGTTACTAGTTATGAATAATAACACAACTAGGAATTCACAAATATAAAACATGAAAGAAACATGCAACACAATGAACATGATATTTTTGGACAAATTATCACTGGAAAAACCCTAGAGGGGAAACCAGTACCGCAAATGATGAAATTATATTAAACTTCACCAAATTAAGATATACAAAAGAAAAATTTATTACCTCTTTCTAGTAGAGCTCTAACAATCTCCTAATTTCTCCTACTAAGATCCCATAATTGCTAATCCCAGTTTGCTACTATTGTGCCCTTTCTAACACTACAAGATTTATTTGTTAATAGTATCAATTCATTTTCTAACATTGGAAATGCTTCTTAAAGTTGTGTGTTCTCCAAATTCCCAATGAACCCCTTTTATACTACCCTCATTGGAAAACTAATGACCGAGATTTATTCTCAATCAATGGCTGAGATTAATAAAACCTTAACAAATCCTAACAAAATTGGTTATTAGGTGTCCCTAAAAGAGTCATTTAATTAATTAAATAAGTGTCTCTACTCTAAAATAAGTATTTAGATAATAATTATTTACTAATTATCATATATGAAGAAATATGTTTTGAGCTACTCAAACTAACACTCCCTCTTAGAGAGAAAGTTATTTTTCATAACACACAACTTATCTTTGAAGAAGATGAATTTATCCTTCCCTAATGCCTTAGTCAAAATGTCCTCTACATGTTACTCTATAGGTATGTACTATACATGAGCAATCCTCCATTGTACATAATTCCTAATGAAGTGATACCTGATGTCTATATGCTTAGACCTATCATGAAACAGTGGATGCTCAGATAATTTAATACAACTTTGATTGTGAGAATCTATCCCAATAGTTGAGAAACTCTCTAACCAAAAAAGGATACTAGCAAATTTTGGAGCCATATAGCTTCACATGTCACCATAATGGCTTCTATGTATTATGATTTTGTATAACTCAAAGCCACAAACTTCTACTTCCTATTGAACCAAGCGATAACTCATGATCCCAAATTGAAGCAACACCTTGAAAGGCTTATCTTGTCCCTTGTACTTCCAACCTAATATGTGTCAGTATATCTTATCAACTTGATTCCTTCTTCTCAATCATATCTAATCTGATAATCAATTGTACCACATAAATAACACAACATATTTTGTTTTTGTCCAATGCACTCTCTTTGGCTCGACCATGAATTGACTAAGAGAGTTTACTGCAAAAGAAATATTTGGCCTAGTGTTGACCAACTACATGAGAGAACCAATCAACTATCTATATAAAGTGGTATCTGCATCCTTCTCCGTTGATGTGTCTACCTTCTTCCAATCTATGATCATGGGTGTAGACATGGGTTTTTAATCCTCCATCCTAAATCTTTTCAATATTTCAATGTAATATTTCCCTTGTCTGAGGAAAATCTCTCCATCTGTCTGCAAAACTCCTTTCATAGAAAGTAGTGCATAAGTCCCAAATCCTTCATCTTAAACTCTATTGCAATGTTTTTTTTTCAATCCTCTATGAGCCCTATTGAACTTATTAGAAATAATTCATCCACATATAGAGAAAGAATGATAATATCACACCTAGCTACCAAGTAGTAGAGGTTAGGATCTTCCTCACTCTTCATGCATCTCATTCCTTGTAGTATGAATCAATGCACTCATACCATGTCATGGGAGCCTTCTTGAGCCCATACAAAGCTCTCTTCAATTTTTACATGTGGGTCTCTTTACTGTGTGCTACAAATCCTTCTGGTTGTTCTATGTATACCTTCTCTTTTAACTCACCATTTAGGAATCTTGTCTTGACATTCATTTGATTGATCTTCCATAGATCACAACTCATATAGAATTATAAATGGTCACTAGAGAAAATATCTCCTCATATTTTATTCCCTCCTTCTAAGAGAACCCATTTTCCATGAACCTTTCCTTGTATTTATCAATGCTACCATATGCCTTGTGATTTATCTTAAAAATCTAGTGTGATCCAACCACAACCCTATATGTTGGTGTAGGCAGAACATCCCACACATCATTCTACATTATTGAGGTATATTCCTTAACCATCGCATCTTGTAACACCTGATGTTATGCATCCTCTTGACAGCTAGAAGTCTCACTATCTACCAAATGATTGGTTAACGCCACATAGTCATTGAACTTGACTGGTTGTCTCTGTTGTCTAGTACTCATCCTAGGAGAGCTCACTAGCTCCTAAGTATCTCTATATGTCTATTGAACCTCACGGTTCCTACTACCAAGCATAGAGGGTGAAATGTCAATCCATTTATCTTCTTGATGCCTTTATTTATGCATCTATTTCTCCAAACTCTATGAACTCACTCCACCTGAGCATGTGCTAGTACTAGTAACTATACTTGAGCTTTTCTACCCTTAATTCAGTTGAGTGATCCTTGGAGCTTTTGCTGGTTGCACACTCTGGTCATTTGCTGGGAAATCTTTGGACCTTCTAAATGCCTTATCCTTGATAAATTTTACATCATATCTGACAATAATCCTCTTGGTCCCTAGGATAAATATCTGATATGCCTTTGAGGTTTCATTGTAGCCAACAAAGTACCCTCTCTCTATAGTCTAATCTAACCTGGTACGTGTATCCCTTGGACTATGACAATATGCCAAACTTCCAAATATCTTGAAGTGATTGGCATCTCACTTCTTTCCTATGAATTCCTCCTTTGGTGTCATATTTCCTAGTACCTTATGTGGAAATATATTTTATATGTATATTGTCATACTACATGCTTCTGTCCATAAGTAGCGAAGCATATCCTGATCATGTAGAATAGCCCTTGCTACCTCCAATATGGAATGATTATCCCTCTTAGAAACCCCATTTTATTGTGGTTTGTAAGGAATAGTCCACTCTCTTAATTCCTTCCTTCGTATAGAAATCTAGGAACTCTTTCCCTTTGTACTCGCCTTAATTGTCTATCTAAAGAACCTTTATCATCCTTCCTATGGAATTCTCCTCTAGGGCCTTGAACTCTTAGAAGCTACTGAAAACCTTATCCTTGGTCTTCAAGAGGTATATTCAAGTTTTCGTAGAGAAATCATCAATAAAAGTACCAAAGTACTCCTATCCTCTAAGAGCCATCAGAGGCATTAGTCCACATATATCTAAATGTACTACATCAAGAACACAATTAGATCTGGGGTCACTCCTTGGAAAATTTTGTTTTGAAAACTTCCCCAACACACATCCCTTACATACATCATCATGTTTTGTGCTCACCTCTTGAACACTTATCACTATCTGAAGAAGCAATTCAAGTTCTCCATGATGTATATGGAACATCCTCATATGCCATATCTCTCCTCGATCTCTAAGATTGTTATTCTCATGAGTGCCTTAGGAGTATCAAATTGTAGTCTATAAATCTAACCATTCCTAACTCTAATAGATATGGGTGATTTCCAATCCTGATGCGTGATCAACACATGCACCCATCTAAAGAGTACATTATACCCTTTATCCTAAAGGACATATACAAAAATAAAATTCAAACCTAATCTTGGCACTTGCAACACATCATGAAGGAAAATTGGCTTGTCATTCTCCCTTCGAAACTAAACAGTCCCTTTCCCAACTGAATTGAATTTGGACATGTTCTCCTTAGAAATCTCAATTTTGGTATCCTCCTCTTTGTAACTAGAGAATTATTCTCTAACTCCTATCATATGAAATCAAACCCCACTATCTATGTACCAAACACTTTGTAAGGTTGGGCTAACCATACAAGCTATGAGTAGAAACAATCTACACTTGTTGTAGATGCTACTTGCTTCTTTCCTTTCTCATTATTCTTCCTTTGTGGGAAATCACTAACATAGTGGCCAAACTCATGAAACCCATAGAACTTCATCTAGATAAGTCCTCCTCCTCCTTCTTCTTCTAAATTCACTGGTTTGATCCTTTGCTAGACCCCTTCTTCACTTTCCCTTTTTCCATATACAAAAACATTTTCTTTTTCCACCTCAAGTTTTTGACTCTTATTATTGGCTCCATTGAAAAGACTTAATCTAAGCTCCTCTTGAGTGAAATCATTCCATGTCGATCCGAACTCAGTATGTTATATTCTCCATTAATGACTTGAACAAAGACATCTCACTTCTTAGTAAATCCATTTTGGTCTATCATTACTACCTCATCATCATCTAGCTTATCTCCAATAGTTGCTAACTCATCCTTCACAAGTCTAAGCCTCATGAGGTAACTTGTAACGTCTTCTCCCTTGATCATCCAGGTATTCCTTAACTTTTCCTTGAGAATCATCTTCCAATTAGTGGTGGCATTCTGATATAGATTAAAAATGGCATCCCACATCTTATTCATTGTATCCAACTCAATGATATGTCAAACAATATGTTCCTTGACAATGCTAAAGATTAGTTGCCTTACCTCAACTTCATCCATTTTGTATGGTAATAGTTGTATTGGATCTTTAGGTATACCTACAAAACTGGTCACATATTCCTTGATACCATTATCTTCTAACAATAAAGAAAATTTTGGTTTCTAGACACCAAAATTAGAGGCTCCATCCAATCTGTCCTAATATCTCAAACTAGATGAGGTTATCTTACAAGCTAGAAGAAATAATAGTTCCAAAGAGGTCAAATTAGGTTTTATAAACCCTCTCTTTTATTTCCTTTGCCTAGGAGTGAACCCACAATAGTGGGTTGCACTTTTTTAGAGGAATTAAAACATCCAAAAACATGCGATTAACAAAAAAAACCCATGATACTTTCGATAAAAAGTGACTAGTACTTTTGATCGTAAGCGAAGAACTTTTGATCAAAAGCCATTAGGCAAGATACTTTCAATCAAAATTCATGAATTATGATTTTTGGTGGGGTTTTTAACCCACCAAAAATGTCATTTTCACAATTTTGACGCACTTGAAATTTAGAGGCTTCTGATTGTCGACCATCATTTTTAGGTATTTTCATTTTAAATTTACGTTATTTATTGTTTTTGATATATATATTTAGTATATATGTGTATATATAAATATGTGTGTGTGTGTGTCTCTCTCTCTCTCTCTCTCTCTCTCTCTCTCTCTCTCTCTCTCTCTCTCTATATATATATATATATATATATATATATATATATATATATATCTGTCTATGTGTTTGTGTATATATATG
>BSBK01008550.1:2500-65000 GCA_027943335.1 Chamaecyparis obtusa | reverse complement strand
CCATAGGGAAGAGCATAAAAAGGGGAATTAAAAGGATGCTGCATAAAGTTATGTCAAGCCTTAATAAGTCTTGGGACCCTCCAAACCACTTACCAAGAAACAAGGACCTCACTCCCAAAACATGCGCCATTTTTCAAAGGAAGAGATAAATGCATTAAAGGTATTGCAGACATATATTATTAAATGCCAAATGGGTTTCCCATGCTGTGTGCCCATGATGGGGAGTCAGCTAAGGTACATTCCCTTGACCAATAAAAGGGTTTAAAATAAAACAAAGTCTTGACTTTCCACCACATGTGCCATGTATTACGGAGAGCATTAAATAAGGTAAGGGGTGGTGTAGAAATTTATATTTTATTTGATTTATAAAATGAGGTGGCATGTTTTAATTAATTTAATATGACTGTGGTAAGGAATTGTATGGGAATTCTTTTCCCATACAAATTCTAGAGAGTTTGAAGCCTTATTTTCTTTGAAAATGAAATTCTCCTTTGCATGAGAACCTTGTAATTTTCTTCACAACTATGAGTAGTTAGACACTATGATTTTATTAATCTCCTTAATGCATTAGGAAGTCCATAGACTTAAAATTGACAAGTATCAACAAGGATTAAATATAGTTTGATTACAAATCAATTGAGATATCAACATAAAAACTAATTTGTTCATTTCTTCATAGTTGTTTCATTACAATTTATAGGATTAAAAGAGTGATATAAATCATATATAGAGATCATTATCAACGTTCATGACATTTCAATCATCTTATGTGAATTACAATATTCTTATATCAACCCAAATATGGAATCATAATGAAATTGTTACAATATTTAATCTATCAATATTGATAACTCATTTGCAAAGAAAGAGTATTATCAACTATAAAGAGAGAGAGATGGATCTTTTATAATGTATGCAAGAATTCATCATAAACATTAAGGAATCCATCTCAATACATAAACAAATACATCAAATATAGTTACATCTTCATAGTTACAATAAAGCATTGCAAACGACAATACCACACAATGAAAGATCAAGAAATGACAGTCTCTCATCTATTTCATCTTCACAATAGCTCCAATGTAAAAAGCATTACATTAATTCTTTTACATCAATAGAAGTCCAAATACAAAGAGACATTTCACAAAGGAATGAACGGGTTGTCTTCTCACAACCATCCAAAAGATGAAAACCTCCATGATAGCTCCTCTTTGAGCTTCCACAAATCTGCAAATATATACAAGGCAAGGGAAAGACCATGGGAGCTCACCTCCCATCCTAGGCCTCTCATGAGGCCACCCCCAAGCTTGGGGAAACCACATCAAATGGGATACATACACTTAGACTCAAACACTCACAAGAAAACATTCGTTAAACAAAACCCAAATTCCCTCAAGGTAATAACTAAGGAATTCCCAGAATTTCCTTTGTGGGGTTGGGTGGACAACCCATGGAGATAACCATTGCATGAAAACAAGGCCACACATGGACCCAAATATGCTCAATATCAAAACAAGGCCACACATGGACCCAAATAAGCACATTATCATAACAAGCCTCACATGGCCAATCTTCCCTCCTTATACCCCCAATGCCTCATGGGCTATATGAAAGGTTACTTGGGGAAAATCACTCACCCAAGCTTCATCCTTTCCCACACATGGAGGAGACTCTACACATGGAGTTGCCTCCATTTCCCACACCCTCTCTTGATTGTTGTTCCCTCCCAAGGGTGAGTGAATCCAAAACTAAAACAACCCCAAATCCAATTGAAAGAAAAACACAATACCTGCTTTCTCTCACCATGACCAACCATGTGGAGCTAAAACACATCAAATAAGAAATGCAAGCCTCCTCCATGACCAACCATGGGGAGCCAAAGAACAAATACACAACACATACAACTACTACAACAAAAATGAGAGAAATGAAGAGCAAGATCCTCCAACCTATGATCCAATGCAAAATAATGAAGTTTTGAGCCTTCTCCTTCTTCTATCCCTAGCTTTTTCCTTCCCCAAGTTTTAGTGGTCTCTAAAAGTAGAGAGTGGGTGAACAACCCAAACCCCTCTAAGAGTTCTACTAAAAAGGGTTCCCCTACCAACTCTCCACAACCCTCATAAAGATGGTCCTAGGAAGTACTCCTGGGTCCATGATGCAAGTTGCAAAATTCGTTCAAGATTAAATGGGCACTATTGGAGGGGACAAAAGGTCAAAATATGGCTTTTCCCATGCTAAAATTACCCCTAACCTATGGGTACAAGGAATGGGCTACCTAAAAATGCATGAAACTACCCCCTAGGGTCCCATTTAACCCTCCAAAAACCATGGTTCAATTTATGCACGAAAATGTAGGGTATTACTTCACTTAGGGGTCCTAAGACAAGAGGATGCACTTAGAATACCCCCCCGAGGAAGCTTCTAGGACTTGCTCTCGCACTCCAATCACATGACATACCTTAGTTAACAAATAACTCTAGTGTCAAGTGACACTCACATAATTAACATCACAATTAAGGTATGTCCAACATATTACAAAACTTAACAATCCTAAACATACATTCACATTATGGTTACAAAATAAAACACTTCACAATGAGGCCCTAGTCTCTTCATTAGACGGGGCCTTGGCTTTACTGCTAGTACAAGCATTCAATGTGGTTTCCCCAAATGTTTCCATGTCCTTCCACCTGCAAAACCTAAATGTAGCATCAGTAATTCAAGGAAGAAACCAATATAATTAAATATACAAATCCACATCCCTACAATAATCCCAATCCAACTGCATATGATCATATAGGGTACAATAATCAAATCCATACACTTTCAATTGCATAATTCAATTGCATTTCTAATGCATACTAATCTTGTAATTCAATTGAAATCATGATCATCAATAATCTAACACCTTCATAAGGTAATCATCAATTACTCATAACCTCAATGCAGTTAAGATGTCTAACATGATATTCATTTGCAGCATAGAATTCAATTGCATTCTTACAATCACTTTCTCATAATTCATAATTCAATGCATACGTCTAATCACTTTCATATAGTGCATAATTCAAATGCATATAATTTTATACACACAAGTTATTATTTCTACTACATAATCAAAGTCACATAAAGTACAATGCCCTCATATAGATCATAATCCAAATGCAGGCTTGCAAACATATGGAATACATTCATTATTTCAATTCAATTCAATAATTTGATTGCATAACTCCATAGTACTCCTAATCCAAAAGATTCTCAATTTTCCTTAACATGATATTTAAGATAGGTCGATGGTTCAACTTCGGTAAGGGGTAACGATATCCGTTGGGTCCTATAAAATTCTTATCACAAGTATGATTAAATTTCCTAATCTAGGAAAACAAAATTCAGAATAATCCTATTAGTCTAGGATCTAACAAATCCTTGTTCAGTGTTCTAAAAATATCGTCAAAACATCACTATGGTATAGCCATATAATACATCATCAAAAGATTACTAATCCTCCTTGTAGGAGTTACTAGAATCATCACATCAACTATTAATTAAATGCAAGATAAACTTAAGACTTAACACATAACTAATTTGGCATTTACATCTCGACTTCTCCAATCAAATCCTTTCGACAAAAGTACTCAATGGAACCTTAATAGTCTAGTTGGATCTATGATCCGCAGGGTAACATACTGCATCCAAGATTCACTTACATAATTAATAACCTGGAGATATCTCCTCCGTCTTAGTGACACTAAATTGATAGGTACTAATATGAATGTACAATATATAGGTCTATCCCGAGGTTCAATTCTGTTAGGGATTTACCAATCATCCAGACACTACAAAACCCCTTAATCCTCCGACATCAAAGTGTCAAGGAAAAGGTGGAAATGGGGTGGACCTTACATCATCCCCCCCAAGGGATAGGCTTACTCCTGGAAGCCGACAGGTCTATCAATAGGTAGCAAGCTTACAAAAGAAAACTACATATTCCAAATCAAGTATACCTATAGGGTCTCCTTATCTAGATAATTCTCATATATATAATTCTATTCCCCCCAACTAGATAGGGGTTGAAGGAGTCTTTTCTCCTTTAGGATGGTTATCACAACACCAAAAAATTTATAATGTATATTAGGGTCTTCAAGGATCTAGTGTGGTTACAACATAATCCATAAGGGTTTCTACTACTATAGGCATAATGTAAACCTTTTATTTACCATGAGGCATCAAATGATGAAGAAAACCTCTAAGTCCTTTCTATAAGAAACTTGGAGCTACCAGTTATATTTCAACAAAAATTCACTCCAATCCTAGTGGGTTACTACCACATTTTATCATTGGATCTATTCATTTAATAAGACTATTACTAGAACACAATTCCCATTAGAGGGTATGGGGGCTCTTTTGTCGAAACCTTTCATTCATAAGGAAATTCCCTTTTGATAGTCTAATAAAAGCATCATTGTATTTTCGATCGTACGAGGGTTAGGAACATAGGTGTCGACAATGTGACCATTCCTGGGTTTTAGGGTCACGTATCAAATAGGCTACAATCTTCTTTTTCGAGGGTGATCATGAACATATAAGGAACATACTCTTCTTGCAGTAACACCCCCTCTGGGTGGTACATACTCTATGATTTTTGTCCCATAGTTCTTTAAGAAAGTTTTACACTTTTAACCTATCCTTCTGAACCCTTAATTTTCAAGACCTAGGGTCTTGTCAAGAAATATCTTCTCCCAAATTTCATCACAATAATATTTTGAAGAGGTGCTGTCATCACATTTTCACTAGATCATTAAGATCTGCAACATGGAGTCTCCAACTAATGAGCCACCCAATTGTTTTCGACTTTTCACTCTCAACAAGGCTAGGGAAAGGAGGAACTTTCTTTCACAAACTAACTTATGGGGAAAATACAAATCCTTATCAGAATGCATTGTATGAGTATTATAAGATTCCTACACTTGTCCCTTTCAAAATATAACACTAATGCATTACACTCCAACTAGCCCCTTTCTTATCCATCCTAATCAATTCCCCTACTAGGGTAGTTTAGAACATTCAATAATCATCGATCTCTTAAGGTCAATCATGACATCATAAATCTTTCCTATTAGGGTACATGATTACCCAAAGGATGAATTTCATAATACTAACACCCGTGCAAGGCCACTTACTAAACTGTATGCCTTATAAAATAATTTACACTACCATGGTTTGCCAAATCACCAACTTTCACCTACTCCAACTACAAGGAAACCAATCATTTATGTTATTCCTCATATTAGAGCATGGATCTGATCTATTGATTCCTATAGTACCTTCCAATATGGGATAATATCTCTTTCTAGGTGTTACCTCATATACACATGATTGGTGGGACTCTTTAAAACAAAATGGGTTCAAATGACATAGGACTGGTAGCAAAAGAGAATGCTCATAATAGTCACCCAAAATAGATACAAGTAATTCTCAAAAAGGAAATCTATCTGCTTCAACTTCAAATACCAAAAATAAAAAGTGAGCTCATTTCAATCGAAAAAAAGCAATGGTGGCAATAGCCAAGATAAGAACTATACAGTTGATGACAAAACCCAATCAAAGAAAAAAACAAAACAAAACAAAACAAAATAAAATAAAATAAACAAAAAGGTACCAGTCCAATACGTGGAAAGTTCCACCAAGAAGATGAACAACTCAGGAATACCATATACAAAATGAAACAACTGACATCAAATCTAAAAGAAGAAGTACCCACCACAGAATAATGAGGAATTTCAACCTATAACTTACATATCCATAGGTGCTTCAATCTATACCTCGACTAGGGCACCATACTTTCATTTTCTGAGGCAATAAATAAATGAGCCTCCTTTACCTTACTCCATTACTACAATGCTTTTCATAACATAGGTACCATCGTCCATCTCCTATGACTAATTAGTCTTCCCAAGCTGTATCATAAGTTTCCAATGCTTCAAGAAGGTCCTAGTCTATACAAAGAGAAATTGTCGATGATCCTGGAGTATTTCCATCATATATAAAAAAAAAAAATTTACATCATGGCATGGGCCTCACCATAACTTAATAATGTACATCCTGCGAGGGTATAGAACAATTTTTTGCCTCATACTAAAATGGTTAGGCCATTCTACTCAGTTTCTACAACACTTTGTGCACCTCATTAATGTTATTATGTTAGGATACCATTCATCCCAACTTCGTTATGTCCCTTCGTGGAATGTATATCATCATGGCATCTAGGGACAATGGTCATTAGCTAAATATCTTATTTATAAGAACAATTACTCTTCCATCCATTGAATATATCCTACAAATCCTATTATTATAGAGCACGAATCCCATGAACCTTAATTGGAACCCCCCCACTGATGCATGATTCTAGGGTTCCCAAGCATACCCCAATTTCTTCAACTACACTATTTCCAGAGATTACATAGCACAAATGATACGCCATACTCTAAGAGATAATAGAGTTAAAAGTCCCTTTTTAGACGTGCACCATCATTGACTATTAGTACTGGCCTCATGCAGTCATTAAGGAGGTAGGTCACTCAAAGACTTTTTTAACGACACTGTCTACTAGGAGACAATACCTAAGTTGATTTTAATGAGCTCAGACAAGCAACATTTTTACCACGATGGAAAGACTGCCAACCGTGTCGTCCCCACATGGGTCACAAGTTGCTAGTTTATTTCCAACATATGTTTTTTAATTCCATGATCATGGTTTGAAGGGGCGCCCATCTAGAGGTTCTATGCAAATTGGGAAGTGCCCCTACCTAATATCCAGTGTTATAAGGGTTCAGCTTCTTCGAGGTATTCCCATAGCCTTCCTAGGGAACCCACACATGATGATGTTGGTATGACCATCCCATAATGTACTCATGCATGCTCCTCACATACATAACTCAAAAGGGTTCTATTCATACATGAATACTTTCTTTGCAAAGCATAATGGCACAAAGGTTCCTAGAGTTGAACCCAATGCTCTGATACCAAAATGTAATGCTCAAAATTTTGGGTCAAAACACAACCAACAAATTTTTTTTAAGGGTAAAATTTTCCACGTTTATGATGCGGGTAAAAGATGATTATGACAAATTCTCAAAGAGACAGGAGGCCATAACCTCTTCAAAGTTGTTTTACCATAGGATACTAGTTGAAATTCAATATAATTTGAATTCGTTAATTATCTTGATGATCAATTTTGTCGATCATCAGTCGATTAATCATATAGGTTAACCAAGAGGAATCTGAATATTTATTTAATAACATTATTCTACAAAAAATAGGTTAACCATTTTCCACATATGGATATATCAAGACCAATTTCATTATTAAAAATTAAATTGCCAGTTTCAGGAAATATTGAATATAAGAATTAATAAGTTGTTTACACCAAAATCCATTTCCAAAAGAATAAATATGAATTCAATTATTACTTACAAATTATTAATTAATTAATATAATTATTAACTAATTAATGATTTATAAAATGTTAATTATTGATATGTAAATAACGATTATCTAATTAAATAACATAAATATATATATATATAATTAATTAATAATCATAATATATTAATCAATTAATATAATTATTAATTAATTAATAAACTATAATAAATTAATTTATACATATACATATACTTTATAATAAGTAACATTGAGCAAACAATAACAACTAAACAAATAATTAAATAGATCAAGGTGTAAATAACTACCTAATGTTGATAACAAGACATTAATACAAATTAACCTAATAACATAAATTAATTAACAACCTAAGCAATCTTAACAACCTACTAATCCTACTAAATAACCTACACATACTACCTACCCTACTAATCCTAAGCCACTCCCTAACTTTCTAGCTCCTTACCTAGATCTCCCTTCCTACTCCCTCCATCCACATGCCCAAGGGAAAGGACACATCCAAAGCATGCGCCATTTTAGGGGAGATGTAAAAGTATCCATAGGGAAGAGCATAAAAAGGGGAATTAAAAGGATGCTGCATAAAGTTATGTCAAGCCTTAATAAGTCTTGGGACCCTCCAAACCACTTACCAAGAAACAAGGACCTCACTCCCAAAACATGCGCCAGTTTTCAAAGGAAGAGATAAATGCATTAAAGGTATTGCAGACATATATTATTAAATGCCAAATGGGTTTCCCATGCTGTGTGCCCATGATGGGGAGTTAGCTAAGGTACATTCCCTTGACCAATAAAAGCGTTTAAAATAAAACAAAGTCCTGACTTTCCACCACATGTGCCATGTATTACGGAGAGTATTAAATAAGGTAAGGGGTGGTGTAGAAATTTATATTTTATTTGATTTATAAAATGAGGTGGCATGTTTTAATTAATTTAATATGACTGTGGTAAGGAATTGTATGGGAATTCTTTTCCCATACAAATTCTAGAGAGTTTGAAGCCTTATTTTCTTTGAAAATGAAATTCTCCTTTGCACGAGACCCTTCTAATTTTCTTCACAACTATAAGTAGTTAGACACTATGATTTTATTAATCTCCTTAATGCATTAGGAAGTCCATAGACTTAAAATTGAAGAGTATCAACAAGGATTAAATATAGTTTGCTTACAAATCAATTCAGATATCAACATAAAAACTAATTTGTTCATTTGTTCATAGTTGTTTCATTACAATTTATAGGACTAAAAGTGTGATATGAATCATATATAGAGATCATTATCAATGTTCATGACATTTAAATCATCTTATGGGAACTACAATATTCTTATATCAACCCAAATATGGAATCATAATGAAATTGTTACAATATTTAATCTATCAATATTGATAACTCATTTGCAAAGAAAGAGTATTATCAACTATAAAGAGAGAGAGAGAGAGAGAGAGAGAGAGAGAGAGAGAGAGAGAGAGAGAGAGAGAGAGAGAGAGAGAGAGAGAGAGAGAGAGAGAGAGAGAGAGAGAGAGAGAGATGAGAGAGAGAGAGAGGAGAGAGAGAGAGAGAGAGAGAGAGAGGAGAGAGAGATCTTTTATAACGTATGCAAGATTTCATCATAAACATTAAGGAATCCATCTCAATACATACACAAATACATCAAATACAGTTACATCTTCATAGTTACAATAAAGCATTGCAAAGGATAATACCACACAATGAAAGATCAAGAAATGACAGTCTCTCATCTATTTCATCTTCACAATAGCTGCAATGTAAAAAGCATAACATTAATTCTTTTACATCAAAAGAAGTCCAAATACAAAGAGAGATTTCACAAAGGAATGAATGGGTTGTCTTCTCACAACCATCCAAAAGATGAAAACCTCCATGATAGCTCCTCTTTGAGCTTCCACAAATCTGCAAATATATACAAGGCAAGGGAAAGACCATGGGAGCTCACCTCCCATCCTAGGCCTCTCATGAGGCCACCCCTGAGCTTGGGGAAACCAAATCAAATCGGATACAATCACTCAGACTCAAACACTCACAAGAAAACATTCATTAATCAAAACCCAAATTCCCTCAAGGTAATAACTAAGGAATTCCCAAAATTTCCTTTGTGGGGGTGTGGATGGACAACCCATGGAGATAACCATTGCATGAAAACAAGGCCACACATGGACCCAAATATGCTCAATATCAAAACAAGGCAACACATGGACCCAAATAAGCACATTATAATAACAAGGCTCACATGGCCAATCTTCCCTCCTTATACCACCAATGCCTCATGCGCTATATGAAAGGTTACTTGGGGAAAATCACCCACCCAAGCTTCATCCTTCTTCACACATGGAGGAGACTCTACACATGGATTTGCCTCCATTTCCCACACCCCCTCTTGATTTCTCTTACCTCCCAAGGGTGGGTGAATCCAAAAGTAAAACAACCCCAAATCCAATTACAAGAAAAACACAATACCTGCTTTCTCTCACCATGACCAACCATGGGGAGCTAAAACACATCAAATAAGAAATGCAAGCCTCCTCCATGACCAACCATGGGGAGCCAAAGAACAAATACACAACACATACAACTACTACAACAAAAATGAGAGAAATGAAGACCAAGATTCTCCAACCTATGATCCAATGCAAAATGATGAAGTTTTGAGCTTTCTCCTTCTTCTATCCCTAGCTTTTTCCTTCCCCAAGTTTTAGTGGTCTCTAAAAGTAGAGAGTGGGTGAACAACCCAAATCCCTCTAAAAGTTCTACTAAAAAGGGACCCCTTACAAACTCTTCACAACCCTCATAAAGATGGTCCTAGGAAGTACTCTTGGGTCCATGATGCAAGTTGCAAAATTCGTTAAAGATTAAATTGGCACTATTGGAGGGGACAAAAGGTCAAAATATGGCTTTTCCCATGCTAAAATTACCCCTAACCTATGGGTACAAGGAATGGGCTACCTAAAAATGCATGAAACTACCCCCTAGGGTCCCATTTAACCCTCCAAAAACCATGGTTTAGTTTATGCACGAAAATGTAAGGTATGACTTCACTTAGGGGTCCTAATACAAGAGGATGCACTTAGAATACCCCCTCGAGGAAGCTTCTAGGACTTGCTCTCGCACTCCAATCACATGACATACCTTAGTTAACAAATAACTTTAGTGTCAAGTGACACTCACATAATTAACATCACAATTAAGGTATGTCCAACATATTACAACACTTAACAATCCTAAACATACATTCACATTACGGTTACAAAATAAAACACTTTACAACGAGGCCCTGGTCTCTTCATTAGATGGGGCCTTGGCTTTACTGATAGCACAAGCATTCAATGTGGTTTCCCTGAATGTTTCCATGGTCCTTCCACCTACAAGACCTAAATGTAGCATCAGTAATTCAAGGAAGAAACCAATATAATTAAATATACAAATACCACATCCCTACAATAATCCCAATCCAACTGCATATGATCATATAGGGTACAATAATCAAATCCATACACTTTCAATTGCATAATTCAATTGCATTTCTAATGCATACTAATCTCGTAATTAAATTGAAATCATGATCATCAATAATCTAACACCTTCATAAGGTAATCATCAATTACTCATAACCTCAATGTAGTGAAGATGTCTAACATGATATTCATTTGCAACATAGAATTCAATTGCATTCTTACAATCACTTTCTCATAATTCATAATTCAATGCATACGTCTAATCACTTTCATATAGCACATAATTCAAATGCATATAATTTTATACACACAAGTTATTATTTCTACTGCGTAATCAAAGTCACATAAAGTACAGTGCCCTCATATAGATCATAATCCAAATGCAAGCTTACAAACATAAGGAATACATTCATTATTTCAATTCAATTCAATAATTTGATTGCATAACTCCATAGTACTCCTAATCCAAAAGATTCTCAATTTTCCTTAGCATGATATTTAAGATAGGTGAATGGTTCAACATCGGTAAGGGGTAACAATATCCGTTGGGTCCTATAAAATTCTTATCACAAGTATGATTAAATTTCCTAATCTAGGAAAACAAAATGCAGAATAATCCTATTAGTCTTGGATCTAACAAATCCTTGTTCAGTGTTCTAAAAATATCGCCAAAACATCACTATGGTATAGCCATATAATACATCATCAAAACATTACTCATCATCCTCATAGGAGTTACTAGAATCATCACATCAACTATTAATTAAATCCAAGATAAACTTAAGACTTAACACATAACTAATTTGGCATTTACATCTCGACTTCTCGAATCAAATCCTTTTGACAAAAGTACTCAATGGAACCTTAATAGCATAGCTAGATCTATGATCCATAGGGTAACATACTACATCAAAGATTCACTTACACAATTAATAACCTAGAGATATCTCCTCTGTCATAGCGACACTAAATTGATAGGTACTAATATGAAGGTACAATATATAGGTCTATCCCGAGGTTCAATTCCGTTAGGGATTTACCAATCATCCAGACACTACAAAACCCCTTAATCCTCTGACATCGAAGTGTCGAGGAAAAGGGGGAAATGGGGTGGACCTTACATAATTACACTTACTTTCTAGCACATCTAGGATGGGAGGGGTCTAATTAGGTTCTAATAGGTCATAATAGGTCCTTATACTATCATATTATGTCTGATTGGTGTAACTAGGTTCATATTGAGTCAAAATAGGTCCTAATAGGTTCATATTAAGTCTAAATAGGTTCTAATAGGTCTAATTGGGTTTAATTAGGTCTAATTGGGTTCTAAATGGGTCTTAATGGGTCCAATTGGGCCTTAATTGATCCTAATTGGTCCTAATAGGTCCCAATTAGTCTATAATTAAGTTTAATTAGCTCCTAATTAGTCTAATTAAGTCTAATTAGGTCCTAATTGGTCTAAATAAGTCTAACTAGGTACTAATTGGTCTAATTAAGTCTAATTAGGTCGTAATAGATATAAATATGACCTAATTGGTAAAAAGAGGTCCTAATGGGTTTAATTGGGTCCTAATTGGTCATATTAGGTTCATATTATGTCTAATTGGTCTAACTAGGTTCATATCAAGGTCTAAATAGGTCTAATAGGTGTAATTGGGTCTAATTAGGTCCTAAGTGGGTCCTAATGGGTGTAACTAGGTCCTAATTGGTCCTAATAGGTCTAATTGGGTCGTAATAAGTCCGAATTATTCTAGAATTAAGTCTAATTAGGTCCTAATTGGTCTAATTAAGTCTAATTATGTCCTAATATGTATAAATAGGTCCTAATAGGTATAAAGAGGTCCTAATGGGTATAATTGGGTCCTAATAAGTCATATGAGGTCCTAATTGTTAGGAATAAAAGTCCACCAATACAACTGAGGGGGGGCGGCGGGGCGGGGGGGGGGGTGAATCAATTATATGAAAGATTATTAAATTTTAAGCCTTGAATAGAAGCAATGTCAAATAAAATGAACACAATCAATGCCAACACAATAACACAATATTTATTGTCGAGGAAACCCTGTTAAAGGTGATAATTAACACCCACTAATGATGTATTGAGATTATAGTATCCTTGTTAGAAGATCCATCCCTATTAGGAGTTGATTAAAACATTACAGTACATAGTCCTTATTAGAGGACAGACCCTATTAAGAGTCAAGAAAAGAAGTACACTCACTACCCAAAGAAGGTTATGTCCACCTTCAAAAATCATTGTTTGCAACATAACTGTATGTAAAGAAATACACAATCTTGAACTATGCAATAGAAACTATCTTTGCTTGATCAGTTCCAATGAAGTATATAATTTATTCTCTTCTCTACATCCAAAAGACACAAGCTCGTAGCTTCCATAGTCCTCTTTTTACATTACATGCATTCTACCATATCTTTTCAAAATAAAAGATCTTACATATATAACCTATTATAAAATAAATGATCAAGTCAGCCAATTAGGCTTTCCTAATATACAAATGATTACATAATTTGTTTCTAAGATACCCATGATATCTAAGACAAGTATACAATAATTACAATTCATAATTAAGGACTGACATCCATAATCCATGCTCACCATTCATGATACACACTACAATTCTGAAGTCATCTTCCAAATAGGTCATCGCTAGAACACATGCCATAGATGACATCATCATGCTTTCCATACCTTGATAAGATCAGAGAACATTCTTCTATACTCTATCTATCATCCCTTAAGTTTGCATCCACTGAATCCTCATTGCCAGTAAGATATACAAAAAACTCAGAGACTTACTCTGTCAGCTTCTACTGTTACTATCTAGTAACCAGTCTTGACCAGATCTTTTGTAACTCAATCAATATAAAATATTATATCCTATGATCTTAGATATAAGATCAAAATACCTTCATGTGCACACAACTAACTTCACACATTCTAAAACATTCATACAGTATCTGTACATTGTAATAACCAGCCTGTTCTCTTCATAGAAACATATGTTGACATCAATGGCAAAAGACAAATGAAAACAATAGTACTTCCAACATCACTCAATGTAGTGATTAAACATATTAAATGTATCCAACAATCTCCCCAATGTATTAGTAATATCCAACAATATCCCCCTTTGGCATCGATGACAAAATATGGGAAAAATCCATCAACTGAAAAGGATTCTCTCAGTACCTTTACCACATAGTCTCTTTCCTGTAGGATTTTCACATAGTCTCTTTCCCCCTTTGAAAACAATGGAAAAGGGTTCCATAAGTCATCATCTTTCTTCAAAAACTATCTTCAATGATCACTCCCCCTGAGGAGTAGATCCATACATCAAGTCCAGAATATGATAAGGCTCTGAAATCCTCTGGACTGATGCATCCCTTCATCATTTAATTCTCACTAGGAGGGGCATGCACCCAAAGCATACCTATGAGATACTCAAAAGGCATCTTTTGGAAACGGCTTTTTAAATATGTCTTCTATCTGTTCCTTTGTGCTAATATATTCCAACCTTATTTCCTTGACTTCTACCTTATCTCTCAAGAAGTGATACTTAATAGAAATATGCTTAGTTTTAGAGTGCATCAAGGGATTATTTGACATGTTTACTATACTGGTGTTATCATAATGGATAACCACTGCTTCAATAAAATTTATTTCAATATATTTCAGCATTTGTTTCATCCAAACAATTTGAGTGTAGTTAATAGCAGCAACAACATAGTTAGAATCAGCAATAGATTGAGCTATACAATCTAAATTTTAACTTAGCCATGAAATTGAACCTTTTCCCAAGGAAAAATGCACCTCCACTAGTACTCTTCATGTCTTCAACATTCCCTACACAATCAACATCAATATAAGCATCTAGTTCAAAGTCATCAATTCTAACATATCATAAACCATATTCCATTGTTCCTTTCAGATATCTAAATACCCTTTTTATAGTAGCTAGGTGTGTCTCTTTAGGTTTTTCCTAATATCTAGCCACAATTCCAACAACATTAGCAATAACTGGTCTAGTGTGAGTCAGATATTGTAATCCACCAACCATTGATCTATACTTGGTCTGAAAAAAACTCTTTGTCTCATCATTATTTGTATTTTTTGACAAGTCACCATGGGTGTAGTAACTGGTTTACAAGCTTCCATTCTAAAAATTTTCAACATTTCTTTAGGATACTTAGTCTAAGAAATAAAAATCCCATTCTTGATCTGATTTATTTGGAGTCCTAGAAAGAATTTCATTTCTCCTATCATGGACATCTAAATTAATTTTCCATTTATTTGAGAAATTTTTTACGCATTATATCATTTCCTCCAAAGATAATATCATCAAAAAAAACTTCTATGATTAGAATTCCATCTTCACTAGCTCTTACATATAAGTTACTGTCACTGTTACTTTTCTAAACCCAAGGTGAAGTAAGTATTTGTCTAACCTTGCATACCAATCTTGTGGAGCTTGCTTCAATCCATACGGTGCCTTCTTCAACTTTCATACCATGTCTTCATCTTCGAATAGAGGAAATCCATCAGGTTGTTCTATATAAACTTCTTCTTATAGATCCCCATTCAAAAATGTAGATTTTACATTCATCTGATATACCTTGAAGTCTGTATGTGCAGTATAAGCAAAAAATAATCTCATAGCTTCTATCCTAGCAACAAAAGAAAATGTCTCTTCAAAATATATGCCTTCTTGTTGTGGATAACCTTTGCATACTAATCCTTCTTTGTTTCTTACAATAATTCCTTCTAAATTCTTTTTGTTTCTAAAAACCCACTTAGTTTCTATCACATTTTTATCTTTAGGTCTAGGAACCAATTCCAAAGTTTTATTTTTATTTATCTAATCTAACTCTTCCTTCATAGCTTTGATCCAAGATTCATCTCTACAAGCTTCATCAGTAGTCTTTGGTTCAACTTGAGAAATCAAATAAATTTCATCCCTTGTCTTTGATCTAGTCATTACTCCTTAACTTGTGTTACCAATAATTTGATTTTCAAGATGATTTTTATTAACATACCTTGAAGTCTAAGGAATCTAAATAGCCTCACTTGTATCATCATCACAAGTCTCATTTTCACATTCAGTCTCAACAAGCTCTTCTTCTTCTTTAGTAGAAGCCTTCTTGATCTTTGTATTGTGATTAGAATATTACATTCTCTCGTGTATCTGAAAATTTTCATTTATCTTCACATTGTTACTTTCATTCATCTTCCTTAATCTCAGGTTAAAAAATTTGTAAGTCTTTCTTTTAATAGAATAACCAAGGAAAATTCCTTCATCACTTCTAGCATCAAATTTTCCTATCTCATCATCTCTTTTGATGTAGTGTTTACTACCAAATATTATGCAATATTTAATAGTAGGAGAATGATTAAACCAAAATTCATAAGGAGTCTTAATTGTACCTTCTCTAATTTGAATTTTTTCAATGTGTACAGTATTGTCCAAACAACTTCTCTCCAATGCACATGGGATATATATCCTTCAAGAAACATTATCTTAGCAACATCGACTATTGTTTTGTATATTTGCACTGCTATCACATTTGGTTGTGGAGTCCTAGGAGCAGATGCCTACCTTTGTATTCAATGCTCTTCACAATATGAATCAAATAGATTTGAAGTAAATTATCCACCTCTATCTGATCTTAAATATTTTATTTTTAGACCTGATTCATTCTCTACTTTTTCTTTGAATATCTTGAATTTTTCAAATGCTTCTAATTTCTCTTTCAAGTAAGTGATCCACATCACTCTAGAAAATTCATCAACAAAAAGTATAAAATACCTTTCACCATAGTATGATCTTGTCCTTGTAGGTCCACATAGCTTTGTATGTACCAAATCCAACTTTTCTTTTTCTATATATGATTACTTTTATAGTTTCTTCTAGTCTATTTTCCCATAACACATTCTCTACATATGGTGTTAGATGGTTTCACAATTTTCAGTAGGCCTCTTACTGCATTAGTCAAGCTTTCCTTCACAATATTATCAAAATTAACATGACAAAATATTTTGTGCCATAGCTAACTGTCATCTATCTTCACAACAAAACAAGAAGCCTCAAATGTATTTAACTCAAATACATTACCTCTAGATTTAGTATCAGTTGCAATCAAGTTTCCTGTCTTAACTCTGATAAAACATATCCCATCAATGAACTTTAATTGATATCCCTTGTCCAACACTTAAAAATTTATGCTTAAGTCCATCAATAAGTAGTACATTTTCAATATTAGTACATCCATCTAAAGAAATAGATCCTACTCCTATGATAGGTTTAGGAACATTTTCTTCGAATCTTACAACACCACCATCATAGTTTATTAGTTTAACAAACTTGTCTTTATCTCCAATCATATGAGGTGAGAAACCACTATGTATAACCCATTCAGATTTCTTATCAACATGTGATAATAAAGCATTTTCCTCATGTAGCATTTTTTCATCTTTAATAGCAATAAATCTAATCTCTTCATAATCACAATCATCATCATCAGACATACCTTCACTAGCATAATAACATTCATTTTCTTTTGAATACTTAGGCTTAAAAAGATTAGGTTTGTGCTTAGGAACTCTTATAGGACATCTAAATGCAAAGTGACCTATCTTATTTCATGAAAAACATTTCAAAGGTCACTTTCCTTCAAATTTACCCTTACCTCTCTTTTCTCTTCTATCAATTACTGCAACAAGTTCATCTAGCTTTCTTTCTTCTTCTTGTATCTATTCCCATTCATCAGAATATTCACTAGAAGCTCTTCTTTTATGTTCCTTTGCGTATATGCCTTAAATATTGTTTCAAATTTAGGTACAAAATCTCCCATTTGTGCAACTTAAAAATTAGTTAGCTTTGCAATCAAAATTCTTTGCTAAAGATTGTATTCAAGGTTATAATTTCTTCTATATCCTAAACTTTGTTCTTATAGATTGGTGTGAATGATCTAAGGATCTTCACAATGAATTCTTCCTCTTCATAGGTGGCTCCACAATTTATTATTCCAATCACAACCTCTGTAACTCTTTGTACATAAGCCCTAATGTTTTCCTCATCCTTCATTTGTATCTTCTCCATCCTTTTTTTCCAGTTTTGTAACTTCGCTTTCTTGGTAAACTTGTCTCCTTCATATAGTGCTTCTAATCTTGTCCAAATCTTGTGTGTCGAATCAAGATCTTTAACTTTAGTAAATTCTCCTTTAGAGAGTGCACAGATCAGTGCTTCCCTTGCGACCATGTTATACAAAAATATATTATTTTCTTCATCAGTAGCTTTATCTAATTCATCCTCAACCTTCATGGTTTTTTCATTCTTTGTAATCATCAGGTAGTCGATGCCCAAACATAACAAATAATTTTGCATCTTGTTCTTCTAACTATCAAAGTTTTCACAATCAAATTTGGACTATCCTTCCTATAGAATGCCATCTCCAAGATCACATGAAGTTGTTAAGCTTTCTAACTAAGGACTAGTAGCTCTGATACCAATTGTTAGGAATAAAAGTCCACCAATACAACTAAGAGGGTGGGGTGTGTTAGGCCAATTTTCTGTCATAGCAAAAATCTTGTAAAATTGGCCCGTTCCATGCAATGTGTTTTTGTTAACTATCCTGCCTTGTGCTCTTTGTTGTTGCCACCTAGCTCTGGTCCAATTTGCATGTGCTGAATCATAAAACCAAAAAGTTATCCAAATTCTAGGTCTGCTGGAAATTTTGTCAAAATCTGCCACAGTGTCAAAAACCCACAGTGTTTTTGAAAGTCCATGATGTTTTCGGCCTTCATTATGTGTTTCCTGCTTTTGTGCGCTTATCCTTTGGCGTCAAAAACTCTGTGTGTTTTCAGTCTTCCATTGCATCGAAAACCCTGTGTGTTTTTGACCTCCCAGTTCTCTGTTTGTCAGCTTTCCTTAAGTGCGCAAGTGCGATGACAGGTGGGCCTGGGCCTTCAAAATCTTTTCCTAATTGGCTGTTGCATGGCCGCATGTCAGACTTTTCTGACATGCGATCATGCGACCGCCTGCCACCTGTCTACGTGGTCCTGATTCTTCATGGTTTTTGGCTTCCTAGTGGTTAGCTTTCCTTCTGGTGACCTGACGACTAGCAGTTATCTATTGATCTCCTGATTCTAGTGGTTAAGTAGCTAGCAACCAGTGACTCAGTGACTGTTAGTCGCGTGATCTCTAAAGGGTTGGCGGTTATCTACTAACATCTCACAACTTGGTGAACGGTTAGTCGCATAGTCACTTAATTCTTGGCAGTTTGTTGGTGGGTCCATTGTCAGGGTGGTTATAGTTTGGTGGTCATGCAGGGTGGTGATGTGGTAGCCTAGGGTTGGTTGTCGCATGATCGCATAGCACAGTCTTTTGGCTATGTGATCATGCGACTGGTCAATGTGTGTCCCTAGGGCCCGGTGAGAGGTGGTGATGTGGCATCTTCCTGTTGGTCCATGTGATGATGTGGTTGTATCTCAGCGGGGCTTATGCTAATGATTTTAATCTATGGTAGGCATGTGATCACAAGGAATATTCTTTCCCCTTGCGATCATGCGCACACCGTCTGATTTGATGATGAGGGTTTTGTTTGTAGTGGGCTCGGGAGATTCAACGGAGAGGATGGCGTGGCAGATCTAGTGGTTGGCGCATGATCTCATGGGAGGTGCCAGACCCCTTATGATCATGCACCCACCATTCAATTTCAAAGGTTTTTTGAGCATGGGTCCTGTGGCAGGTGACTCGGTATTCAGCGAATGGTGTTGCGATAGGTGGCATCATGTGTCACAGTTGCAGAGTTGATGGCAGAGTGGATAAAGTTTAGTGGCCTGATAGATTTTCTTCTTGTTGTGGGTTCGTGGGATGATTTGGTGGCAGTGCTATTCTTTTCATGAACTGGTGAAATTCCTTTGTCGCCAATTTGCCAGATGATTTAGTAGCATTTTCAAAATGTGCAGTGGCAGTAGCGGCAAGGATAAAGTCTATGGGTTATCGCATGTTCGCATAGCCCGTCCCCCAGGCTATGTGATCATGCAACTGACCGTCTTTGGTCACGGTTGTGGAGTTATTAAGTGGGGCCACTGGGTTTCTAAAGTGATTAAAGGGCCGACAGATCTTGTGGCCATTGTATCACCGCCAGGGTAAGATGCGAGGAAGTTAACTTGGCGGTCTAGCGATAGTCATCGATGCTGTCTAAGGTGAAGTGAAGATCTAAAGCTTAGGAAAGATAAAGATCTAATGATAGGGATATAAAGTTGATCCTGATTTAAATGAGGGCCACCAATTCACTTCTGGCCCCATGAATATAGAAGTTTCCTGTAGATTTGAATTTTTGAATGTTTCCAGCAACCTGTAAGGACTCGAATTGATGACAGAAAGGGCTAGAGTTGGTAAGATTGAATTTCTCCATCATTCCAGTGTGGTCTAGGGTGCCATCAGTGATTGCAAGAATTTGTGCCGTATGGAGGAGGATAGTTTTTTGTGGCTCGAGGCGTGATTTCAGGGTGGTTGATTTTTTTTTGCTCTCTTGATAGATCTGTGATCTTCTATGCTCTGTTCTAAGAATTGTCATGATTAGAGGTCATCTTTGATCTATTTCTCTGAGATTGCTCCATTTCCTGCCCCTGTAATAAATTCTGATGTAATTTTTGGTTGGTTGGGTAGTTGAAACCCTAGCCCTAGTTGTCCATAGCTTTTTACATTCTCTCTGAGAATTCCAAGGCAGCTAGTGGTTTAAATTGCAAGTTGTTCATTTTTGTAAGGGTTCCTTCTTCTGCAAATTTTTGAGGAAAATTGGTTCCAAGTGAAGGTTTTGTTCCTATAGATTTTCTCCTTCTCTCTACATATAGAGTGTTCCTCTTTCTCCATTTTTGGTTTAGAGAATACAGTGCATGTTGTAATAGATTTGTCTTATGTATGAGATTTCAATATATTTGTTCTGTTCTCAAATTGTCTCCATTTGGGTTTTAGGCTTATTAATTATAGCATCAAGGGTGTTATAGTTTTTCTATTTGCATTTCCAGTGAGTGTCCGCAATAGAGCTATTTTCATAGAAGCAACTAAGTCTAGGACTGGTGTTTAGATATGTATGAGTTGAGGTATCAAAGATGCATCATGCTTGTCTTCCAGTGGATGCTGGTTAATGTATTGCCTATTCCTAGGTCTTTCTTTGAATAGGTGATAGCATATCTGGGTGCACAAGTAGTTTCATAATGTATGATTTGGTTAGGGTGAGTGTGTTATTTTCTTGTTTCATAGCCCTATTGCAGTGAGGTATTTGACTCTGCTGCCCATTGGATAAGGCACTGGTCTATCAAGGACTTAGGGTATCTCAGGGGTCCCTTCAAACTTATTTTAAAATCATTTCCTTTCTGTCCCACCCTTTCCCTTTCTTTTTTTTAGGATAGGTCTCTAGATTTCAGTCTCATTCCATGCAAGTAGGGCTATTGCATGAGATTTTCTATCATTGGGGTACAGGATACCTATAGGAGATTAACTATTATTCCACATTAATCTATCTACAGGCCTGTAGTGTGATATGAAGAGTCATGAGTGTGAAAATAAGGAAATACCCACCTGAGTGAATGTGGAGCTCAAAGAAAGAGGATTTCTCTCTATCCTCATCAATTGGTGTGTTTTTCTTGTCAAGCTTGAGTGCCTAACTTGTAAGTCTAAGCCCAACTATTTGATTCAAGCTTGGTCCTGCAAGGAAAAGAGCCAACAAAATGGTGACTCTACTAGGGAGAGTCTAGAATAGAGTCAAATATACAACAAGTATTTGCTGATATCATCTCACCTATTGTGAGTGGTGGCTCTGATTTTCTCTATTTAATTAGTGTTCCTCTTGATAAACAGTGTTTATACCTAGTGTAGCTTTGTGCTGGTTGGAAGAAGAAATAGTGAAACATTTTCCTCTCAAGGAGGTGGTGACCCTACATTGTAAAGAACCTGATGGAGCCACAAGGTGAGCTCTAGATCTGCCCTGCCTTTCAGTCAACAAGGTCTTCTACTGCAAAATTTTAGGTATTCTCTTTTGTTGAAAATGTATCCCTATCAAGTGTTAAGCACTATTGCAGAGGGATGAGTTGTAGTGGGCAGTTCCTCATGGAGGAATATAGGCCCTTTTGTTTTGATGGCATTGAAGGTGCCCCTAATGAGTTCTCTACTGAGGATGGGGAGTGCTTACCAAGATTCATGGCTAGTGGATCTATTTCTGCAAGTCAGCATGTTGATGTTGTCATGGGCATTTTTGGAGATATGGATGTTGAACATGAGGATGTTTCCATGAGGTTATTTGTGCATACATTTTCTGATGGTGAAAGGAAGTGGTTCTTATCCTTGCCTTCATGTTGAATCCCTTCTTGGGATGTGTTGAGAGCTAAGTTTGTTGAGCATTTTGATAAAGTTGCTACTCTCAAGAAGGAATTAGCAAGGTTGAAAATGGTAAACTGGTAGTTAGCAGAGGATAGAAGATTGCTAAGACCGGTGGCTCCTGATGATGTTCATGAGGAGGCCAGTGTTTCTGATGTTGAATCTCGCTATGTAGAGAGTGTTGATTATGAAGCTGATTCTGAGATCAGTGCATATGAGAGTGCTGAAGATGAATCTGAATTCGATAATATTTCCTTTTTGTTTGCAGATTTTTCTTCTTATCAACATGAGAAGGCAATTTTCTTATCCTGGTGTGATGATGTTTTGTATGAAGAGGAGAATATTAGATATGATGTAAATGATGATTCCTGTGTAGATTGCTTCACACAAAATGATCTAAAACAAGAGATGTCTGTCCTTGTTCCTCACAAGGATGATATTTGCAGCACCAAGGGTGAAGCTGAGGAAGATGAAGAAGAAGCTCAAAGTCCACTAAGTAGTGAAATGATTTCAGCACTCTTGGCTGAATAGTTCCAAAGGTATGCCCCTGCTTTAGACTTTGATTTGTAGCTCCCCTGTGATATAGTCTTTGACACTGATAATGAGGCCAGTGTTCAAAGTAACCATGAAGACCCATGTATGCAAGATTTCCCATCATGTAATGATCCTGCAGAAGAAGAGGTTGAAGGACATGATAGTGTGTTTTCCTATCATCAAGATTACAGTGATGAATAAGTTCCTGGTTCATATCCTTTTCCTTCTTTTGCCAAGTATGATATTGATTGTGACAGTGTTGAAGACTTTGCTTTCAGCAGTTGGGACAAAAATTCTTTTGGTGAAAGTGATGATGCAGTGTTCCCCTATCATAAGAGCTTTGAATATGACCTTCACTTGGTTCATGGTCCAATTCATGAAGACATCATTGAAGAGCCAAGTTGCTTAGTGGCTAAAGCAATGTGTGAAGATAAATCAGAGGATCTATTTCCTTCTCAGCCAGGTAATTTTATGGTAATGCATGACAGTCAATATTCTACATTTTCTGATGCATTGCTAGATAAAATTTTTGTTTCTAGTCATCAAGGAGAAGTAGATGATGTTCTCTACTTATTGGATTTTGAATATGAATATGATAATCATGACTGGAAAAGCATGGGTAGTGATCAGCATAGTTTCATTCTTTAGCCCATGAGTACTCACATATGTGTGCAGCAGAATGGTAAAGAATTTTTTAGACTTGGGGTCACATATGTGGATGAAAACTAGATTTTTGATGCAGGAGGGTCACTGGTTTTCTTTTGAGGCCTTGAGCTTGGTTGTACATATCTATAAATCATTGTATAGTCTTTCCCTTTCCTATTATGTGTTTCCTTTCCTGTTCCCTGCATTTTTTGAGGTCACTTTCTTTTTGTCCAGTTGGTGGTCTACTCTCCCATTGATCTTGAATTCTCGCATGGGCACAAGTTACCCATCATCCCTAGATAGAGCCACTATTAGAACAATTTTCTGTCATAGCAAAAATCTTGTAAAATTGGCTTGTTCCATACAATGTGTTTTTGTTAAATGTCCTACCTCATGCTCTTTGTTGTTGTCACCTAGCTCTGGTCCAATTTGCACGTGCTAAATCATAAAATCCAAAAATTTATCCAAATTCTAGGTCTGCTAGAAATTTTGTCAAAATCTGCCACAGTGTCGAAAACCCACAGTGTTTCTAAAAGTTCATGATGTTTTCGGTCTGTGTGTTTTTGGCCTTCCTTGTTTTCAACCCTGTGTTTCCTACTTTTGTGCACTTATCCTTTGGTGTTGAAAACTCTGTGTGTTTTCAATTTTCCACTGCGTCAAAAACCCTGTGTGTTTTTGACCTCCCAGTTCCCTGTTTGCCGGCTTTCCTTAAGTGTGCAAGTGTGATGACAGGTGGGCCTGGGCATTCAAAAGCTTTTCCTGATTGGTTCTCACATGGCCGCATGTCAGACTTTTCTGACATGTGATCATGCGACCACCTGCCACCTATCCGCATGGTCCTGGTTCTTCATAGTTTTTGGATGCCTGGCAGTTAGCTTTCCTTTTGGCAACCTGGCGACTAGTAGTTATCTATTGATCTCCTGATTATGGCAGTTAAGCGGCTAGCATCTAGTGACTCAGTGACTATTAGTCACGTGATCTCTAAAGGGTTAGCGATTATCTACTAACATCTCATGACTTGGTGAACGGTTAGTCGCGTAGTCACTTAATTCTTGGTAGTTTGTTGGTGGGTCCGTTGTTAGGGTGGTTGTAGTTTGGTGGTCATGTAGGGCAGTGATGTGGTAGCCTAGGGTTGGCTATCGCATGATCGCATAGCCCAGTCTTTTGGCTATTCGATCATGCGACTGGTCAACACGTGTCTCTGGGGCTTGGTGAGAGGTGGTGATGTGGTGTCTTCTTGTTGGTCTATGTGATGATGTGGTTGTATCTCAGTGGGGCTTATGCTAATGATTTTAATCTATGGTTGGTGTGTGATCACAAGGAATATTCTTTCCCATTGTGATCATGTGCCCACTATCTAATTTGATGCTGAGGGTTTTATTTGCAGTGGGCCCGGGAGATTCAGTGGAGAGGATGGCATGGTAGATCTAGTGGTTGGCACATGATCTCATGGGAGGTGTCAAACCCCTTATGATCATGCACCCGCTATTCAATTTCGAAGGCTTGTTGAGCATGGGTCCTATGGCAGGTGACTCGGTATTCAGCAAATGGTGTTGCGATAGGTGGTGTCATGTGTCACGGTTGCAGAGTTGATGGTAGAGTGGATAAAGTTTAGCAGCCTGACAAATTTTCTTCTTATCGTGGGTTCGCGGGATGATTTGGTGGCAGCACTATTCTTTTCGCGAACTGGTGAAAGTCCTTTGTCACCAGTTTGCCAAATGATTTAGTGGCATTTTAAAAATGTGCGGTGGTGGTTGTGGCAAGGTTAAAGTCTGTGGGTTGTCGCATGTTCACATAGCCTATCCACCGGGCTATGCGATCATGTGACTGACCATCTGTGGTCACGGTTGTGGAGTTATTAAGTGCGGTCACTGGGTTTCTAAAGTGATTAAAGGTCCGATAGATCTTGTGGCCATCGTATCACCACTGGGGTAAGATGAGAGGAAGTTAACTTGGTGGTCTAGTGACATCCGTCGATGTTATCTAAGGTGAAGTGAAGATCTGAAGCCCAAAAAAGATAAAGATCTAACGGCAGGGATATAAAGTTGATCCTGGTTTAAACGAGGACCGCCGATTCACTTCTGGCACCATGAATATAGCCGTTACCTACAGATTTGAATTTTTGAACATTTACAGCGGCCTGTAAGGACTGGAATTGATGATAGAAAGGGCCAGAGTTGGTAAGATTGAATTTCTCTACCATTCCAGTGTGGTCCAGGGTGACATGAGTGATTGCAGGATTTTTTTGCCGTATGGAGGAGGACAGTTTTTCATGGCTCAAGGCATGATTTCAGGGTGGTTGATTTGTTTTTTCTCTCTTGATAGATCTCTGATCTTCTATGCTCTTTTCTGAGAATTGTCATGATTAGAGGTCATCTTTGATCTGTTTCTCTGAGATTGCTCAGTTTCCTGCCCCTGTAATAAATTCTGATATAATTTTTGGTTGGTTGGGCAATTGAAACCCTAGCCCTAGCTATCCGTAGCTTGTTGCATTCTCTCTGAGAATTCCAAGGTAGCTAGTGGTTTAAATTGCAGGTTGTTCATTTTTGTAAGGATTCCTTCTTCTACAAATTTTTGAGGAGAATTGGTTCCAAGTGAAGGTTTTGTTCTTGTAGATTTTCTCCTTCTTTCTACATATAGAGTGTTCCTCTTTCTCCATTGTTGGTTCAGAGAATACAGTGCATGTTGTAACAGATTTGTATGAGAGATAACTAGTTTAGAGTTAGTGTTCAGATATGTATGAGCTGGGGTATCAAAGATGCATCATGCTTGTCTTCCAGTGGATGTTGGTTAATGTACTGCTTGTTCCTAGGTCTTTCTTTGAATAGGTGATAGCATATTTGGGTGCATAGGTGGTTTGGTAACGTATGATTTGGTCAGGGTGAGTGTGTTGTTTTCTTGTTTCATAGCCCTATTGCAGTGAGGTATTTGACTCTGCTGCCCATTGGATAAGGCACTAGTCTATCAGGGACTTAGGGTATCTCAGGGGTCCCTTCAAACTTATTTTAAAATCATTTCCTTTCTCTCCCACCCTTTCCCTTTCTTGTTGTTAGGATAGGTCTCTAGCTTTCAGTCTCATTCCATGCAAGTAGGGCTATTGCATGAGATTTTCTATCATTGGGGTATAGGATACCTATAGGAGATTGACTACTATTCCACATTAATCTATTTGCAGGCCTATAGTGTGATATGAAGAGTCATAAGTGTGCAGATAAGGCAATACCCACCTGAGTGAATGTGGAGCTCAAAGAAGAAGGAGGATTTCTCTCTATCCTCATCAATTGGTGTGTTTTTCTTATCAAGCTTGAGTGCCTAACCTATAAGTCTAAGCCCAACTATTTGATTCAAGCTTGGTCTTGCAAGGAAAAAAGCCAACAGGGTGATTCGATTGCATCACAAATTATTAAACTTTAAATAGAAGCAATGTCAAATGAAATGAACACAATGAATGCCAATGTAATAACACAATATTTGTTGTCAGGGAAACCCTATTAAAGATAAAATCCCAATGGGAATTAACACGCACTAATGATATACTAAGAGTATAGTATCCTTGTTAGAAGATATAGCCCTGTTAGGAGCTGATTAAAAAATTACAATACATAGTCCTTGTTAGAGGACAAACACTATTAGGAGTCAAGAAAAGAAGTAGGATCACTACCTAGGCTCGTTGTCCGAAAAAGGTTATGTCCACCTTCAGAACTCATTGTTCACAACACAAGTGTATGTAAAGAAATACACAATCTTGAACTGTCCGATAGCAATTGTATTTTCTTGATCAAATCCAATGAAGTATATAATTTATTCTCTACTCTACATCTAGCAGATACAAACTCACAGCTTCCACAATCCTCTTTTACATTACATACATTTTGCCATATCTTTTCAAAAGAAAAGATCTTACATATATACCTTATTAAAAATAAATGATCAGTTTGGCCAATTAGGCTTTCCTAAAATATAAATGATTACAAAAATCCTTTCTAAGATACTGACAATATCTAAGACAAGTGTATAATAATTACAATTCAATAATTAAGGACTGACATCCATAATCCATGCTCTCCATTCATGATACACGCTACAATTTTGAAGTCGGCTTCCAAATAGGTCATCTCTAGAACACATGCCATAGCTAACATCATCCTACTTTATGTACCTTTCTAAGATTAGAGAACATTCTTTTGTACTATATTTGTCATCCCTTAAGCTCGCATCTACTGAATCCTCATTGCTTGTAAGATATACCCAAAACTAAGAGACTTACTTTGTCAACTTCCACTGTTACTGTCCAGTAACCAGTCTTGACCAAATCTTCTATAACTCAATCAATATACAATATTATATCATGCAATATTAGATATAAGATCACAACACCTTCTTGTACACATAATTGACATTGCACATTGTGAAACATCTATATAGTATCCATACACTGTAATAACCAGCATGTTCTCTTCATAGAAACATATGTTGACATCAGTGACAAAACATGAATAACAATAGTAGTAATTTGGACATCACTCAATGTAGTGATTAAACATATTAAATGTATCCAAGAATCTCCCCAATGTATTAGCAATATCCAACACTAATAGGTTCATATTATGTCTAATTGGTCTAACTAGGTTGATATTAAGTCAAAATAGGTCCTAATAGGTTCATATTAAGTCTAAATAAGTCCAAATAGATCTAATTGGGTCCTAATGGGTCAAATTGGATCCTAATTGCTCCAAATTGGTCCTAATAGGTCTAATTCTATCCTAATTGGTCTAAAATTAAGTCTAATTAAGTCCTAATTGGTCTAAAATTAAGTCTAATTAGGTCCTAATTGGTCTAATTAAGTCTAATTAGGTCCTAATTTTTCTAATTAAATCTAATTAGGTCCTAATTGGTCTAATTAAGTCTAATTAGGTCCTAATTGGTATAAATAGGACCTAATTGGTATAAAGAGGTCCTAATGGGTTTAATTGGGTCCTAATAGGTAATATTAGGTCCTAATAGGTCACATTATGTCTAAATGGTCTAACTAGATTCATATTAAGTCAAAATAGGTGCTAATAGGTTTATATTAAGTCTAAATGGGTCCTAATAGGTCTAATTGGGTCTAATTGGGTCCTAATTGGGTCCTAATGGGTCTAATTAGTCCTAATTGGTCCTGATAGGTCCTAATAGGTTTAATTGGATCCTAATAGGTCCTAATTGGTCTAATTAAGTCTAATTGGATACTAATTGGTCTAATTAAGTCTGATTAAATCTAATTAGGTCCTAATAGGTATAAATAGATCTCAATAGGTATAAAGAGGTCCTAATGGGTCTACTTGGGTCCTAATAGGTTCATATTATGTCTAAATAGGTCCTAATGTGTCTAATTGGGTCATAATTGGTCCTAATAGGTCCTAATAGGTCTAATTAGGTTCTAATCGGTCTAACTAAATATAATTAGGTCCTAATTGGTCTATTTAACACTAATTAAGAGTAACTAGGTCACAATAGGTATAAATAGACCCTAATAGGTATAAAGAGGTCCTAATGGGTCGAATTAAGTCGGGTGAACCCACAACAGTGGGTTACAATTTTTTGGAGGAAGGAATTCATCCCGAAAAGCATTTTATAAAAAATATTATTTACCAACTTTCGATAGAAACTCACTTGCACTTTCGATCGTAAGTACTAAACTTACTATCAAAAGTCCTTAGACATAGGACTTTTGATCGTAAGTAACTTTTGATCGAAAGTTCTTAGTAACTTTCAATCGAAAGTTCTTAGTAACTTTTGATCAAAAGTTACTTATGAACTTTTGATCAAAAGTTTCTAATTAATGACTTTTGATCGAAAGTCAATAATTAGGGTTTTTTTTTTGGCGGAAATCTATCTGCCGAAAGTGACCTTCACTGTCACTTTCAGTGACAGTGAAATATTCAATCCCATGGGGACAGCTTCTGAATTTTCAAACATAGTTTTAGAGGTATTTTCATATTTCATTTTTATTATTTTTAGTTTTTGATAGATGCATAAATAGTATATATGCATATATACACATGTATATGTGCATATACACATGTATACATATGTATATATCCATTTATATATGTATATATACATATATACATGTGTATATATATATATATATGTGTGTGTGTGTATATGTATATATACACATGTATACATGTATATATACATATATATATATATATACACATGTATACATTTATATATATATATACATACATATATATATATATATATATATACATATGTATATATACATATGTATATGTATATATACATATGTATATGTATATATACATATGTATATGTATATATACATATGTATATGTATATATACATATACATATGTATATATATATATACATATACATATGTATATATACATATACATATGTATATATATATATATATATATGTATATGTATATATACATATGTATATGTATATGTATATATACATATGTATATATACATATACATATGTATATATATATACATATGTATATATACATATACATATGTATATATATATACATATGTATATATACATATACATATGTATATATATATACATATGTATGTATATATATATATATATATACATATGTGTATATATATATATATACATATGTATATATATATATACATATGTATATATATATATGTATACATATATATATGTATACATATATATATATATACACATGTATATATGTATATATGTATATATATGTATATATACACATGTATATATATGTGTGTGTGTATATATGTATATGTATATATGTATATGTCTATATATATATATATATATATATATATATATATATATATATATATCTACATGTATATACATATATACATATCTACATGTATATATATGTACATATATACATGTATATATATGTACATATATATATATATATGTATGTGCATGTATATTTATACATGTGCATGTGCATGTATATATATACATGTATACATCTGTGTGTGTGTGTGTGTATATATATACACACGTGTGTGTGTGCGCGCACACACACACACACACACACACACACATATATATATATATGTATGTATGTACATATATATATTTGTACATATATATATATATATATTTGTACATATACACACACACACACACACACACACACACACACACATATATATATATATACATGTGTGTGTGTGTTTGTATACACACACATGTGCATGTATGCATGCATGTGTGCATGTGTGCATGTACATATGTATGTATACATACAGTTACATGTGTATAGATAGATTTTTATGTATACATTGTGTTGGAGTCTTTTCCTTGTAGGACTAAGCTTGAATCAAATAGTTGGGCTTAGAACACTGGTTAGGCACTCAAGCTTGACAAGAAAAATAAACCAATTGATGAGGACAAAGAGAAATCCTCCTTCTTCGAGCTCCACATTCACTCAGGCGGGTATTGCCTTGTCTGCACATTCAAGACACCTCATTACAAACCAAAGGCCTACAGACAGATTAATGTGGAATGGTTCTCAAACTCTTCTAGGTATCATGTACCTCAATGAAGCCAATATCTCATGCAATAGCCCAACTTGCATGGAGTGAGTATGAAAAATAGAGACCTACACTAACAACTTGAATGGGAAAGGGTGGGATAGAAAGGAAATGATTTTAAAAATGATTGAAAGGTCTGCTGAGATGCCCTAAGTCCCTGATAGACTAGTGCCTTATCCAATGGGCCACAGAATCAAATACCATACTGTAAGAGATAGTTATGAAACAATAACACAACACACTAACCCTGACCAGACCATTCATTACCAAACCACCTGTGCACCCAGATATGCTATCACCTATCCAAAGAAAGACCTAGGAATAGGCAATAAATTAACCAACATCCACTGGAAGACAAGCATGATGCATCTTTGATACCCTAGCTCATACATATCTGAACACTAACTCTAAACTAGTTATCCCTGTGAAGAAAACTCCACTTGCAAACACTCAGGCAATGCAAACAGACAAATCAAACACCCTTGATGTATGATTAATGATTCAAAATTCAAATGGAGACAGTCTGAGAGTAGAACGAATATATTGAAATCTAATACATAAGATAGATTTGTTACAATATGCACTCTATTCTCTGAGCCAACAATGGAGAGAAGAACACTCTATATGCAGAGATGAGGAGAAATCTATAGGAAAGAACCTCGACTGGAACCAATTCTCCTCAAAAATTTGCAGAAGAAGAAACCCTCACAAAGACAAATAATCTACAATTTATACCACTAGCTACCTTGGAAATCTTAGAGAGAATGCAACAAGCTACAGACAGCTAGGGCAAGGGTTTCAACTGCCCAACCAACCAAAAATTACATTATAATTTATTACAGGGGTAGGAAACCAAGAACCTCAAGGAAATAGATCAGAGATGATCTCCAATTATGATAATTCTTAGAATAGAGCACAGAAGTCACAAATCTGCCAAGAGAGAAAGTGAAAACAACCACCCTGAAATCACGCCTCGAGCCAACAAAACTATCCTCCTCCACATGGAACAAAACCTTGCAATCACTCAAAGCACCCTGGACCACACTGGAATGGTGGAGAAATTCAAATTCACCAACTCTGGCCCTTTCTGTCATCAATTCCAGTCCTTACAGATCACTGGAAATGTCCCTGAGACTTGAATTTGAACTCCAACATCTAAATCTTGGCACCAACAGCACATCAGCGGTCCTGATTCAATCAGAGATCGGCAATAAGTCCCCACCGTAGATCTCTTCATCCTTCCCAGGCTTTAGATCTTCTAACTCATCAAGCACCATGGGTCAACATTCTGCAAACTGGCGACAAGGAAAAATCCTAGTCACGGAATGAAAAGCTTAACCACAGTTATACTTAGCAACCACATGACTACACCTGTTAAAAAATGCCACAAAGGTCATCTAGCGAATTGGTAACAAAGGAACTTTCACCAATTCATGGAATACTTCCTTTCTCCACTAAAGAATCTAGCGATCCCGCAACCGTTGTTCACCAAGTCACCAAATGAATTGGGGAACCACCAAATTGTCACGTGAATGAGCGACAAGCCAAAAATATATCAGCACCACTAGACCTTATCCATTCCACCATTAACTCCACAATCATGGTTCATGACGCCACCTATCACGACACCATTTGCTTAATTCTGTCTAGTCACCAACACTAGACCCATGCCCAACAAGCCCTCAAAATCAAATGGTGGGTGCATGATCGCAAGGGAGAGGAATATTCCTCATGATCATGTGGCAATCGTAGATCTCGCGCAAAGTAACTCCGCTTAAGAAATACCAGGCCCACCACCACGTGGCACCCAATCACATGATCGTAAGCCGTGGAAATGGACCCTTGTGATCATGCAACAAGGCCATAAGACCGCAACATCACCACCCGCCGGCCAATAGAAAACCACCACCGAATCCAAAAAATGCCTTACCTCACCACCTATCAACGGGCCCCAACGACACATGTCGACCGGTCGCATGTTTGCATAACCAAAAGATTGTGCTATGCAATCATATGACAACCAACCCTAGGCTGCCACATCACCACCTACTGCAAATGGGTCCACTAGGCAGTCTCCTCATAAACTAGAATCAACGGTTGTCACTATACCATGATGTTAAAAAGTGAGCACCTCCGCTCAGTGGTATAATGACAACCATCAAATTTGTCCACACTTTAACCTCCGCTGAATCTCCCAGGCCCCACTGCAAATAAACCCATTGGCATCACATCAGACAGTGGGTGCATGATCGCAAAGGGAAAGAATATTCCTCATGATCACATGCCAACCATCGAACTCGCTCCTCTGCCACTTGAAGAGTCAAGCCCACACACCGTCAGGCATTTAGTGACATCGCAACTAACCGTCCGCTGAGTCATTGGATGTTAACCACTAACCACCAGGAATGAAGAGATTACATGACAAAACAATCACCAGATCACTGAATGCTTAGGGATAAACTACCAGAATTAGGAGACCAAGTGATAACTGCTAGTCACCAGATTGCTAAATGAAGAACCAACCGCCAGACAGCCAAACAATGCAAAGAGCCAGGACCACTCGGACAGGTGGTAGGCGGTCGCATGATCGCATGTCAAAAAATTCTGACATGTGGCCATGTGATAGCCAATCAAAGAAAAGCCTTAAAGGCCTGAGCCCACCTGTCATCGCACTTGCGCACTTAAGGAAAGCCAACAGACAGGGAACTAGGAGGTCAAAAACACACAATGTTTTTGGTGAAAGAGGATCAAAAACACACAAAGTTTTTGACACCAAAGGATAAGCACATAAAAGCAGGAAGCACAGAGTTGAAAACAAAAAAGGCCGAAAACACACAGACCGAAAACATCATGGACTTTTGAAAACACTGTGGGTTTTCGACACTGTGGTAAATTTTGAAATACTTCTCGCGAATCTCCAAATTTTAATAACTTTCTGGGCTTTGTAAATTTGGATATGCAGTTTGGACTAGAGCAAGGTGACAACACAAGGAACACAGGGTAGGGCACAAAGCAAACATCATCAGGGAGGAGGCCATTTTCAAAGGATTTGCAATGACAGGAAAATAAACTAACACATTGTGTATGTACATAAGACCTAGATAAGACTAATTACACCTAATAAGACCTAGAGATAAGACTAGTTACAACTAATAAGACCTAGATAAGACTAATTAGACCTAATACTTGACTAAGAAGACATAATTATATACCTAAAATTAGCCCGTTTGAGTAAATTGTGACCCATTAAGATCTAATTTTTAAGCTATTAACTGACCTAATATGAGTAATAAGACCCAAATTAGGACCTAATATCATTAATAAGATGGGCCTTAAAGATGTAATTAGACCTAATACTTGACCAATTAACACCTAATAAGACATGTGTAACTAGTCTCAAGTATACTTAATATGAGTTTGAGGACCCCTTAAGACCTAATTAGACCTTTAATTAAGACTAACTAACACCTAATATCATGAGTAATAGGACCTGCTAGTACACCTAATATGAGCAATATGATCCCTTAGGCATAATTAGACTAATTAACCCATAACAAGACCTTTAAATTATACCTAATTTTATACTATTTAATTTACCATTAAATACATGTGAGTAATACATATTTAATATAAGTAATAGGAACTAATATTGAATAGTAATAATGCCTACTTAGAGACATATTTATGAACTTAATAGGACCCCTTAGACCAAATTAGTCATAATAGCTTTCCTTAATTATCTATGTTATATGAGTAATAGGACCCCTTCTAACATTGTAATTAGGTCAAATTTGAAGACTAATTAACACCTAATATACTCAAGTACTACATGACCATTTAAGACCTAATTATACTCAATACATGCTTAATATGAGCTCTTAAGACCAAAGTAGACCTATTAGTTCACCTAATTAGACTTTCTTAGATGCAATTAGACCTATTAGGACATCATAATTCCTAGTTATCTAAGTCTATTTTAAGAGGTCTATGATAGGTTATATGACCCCTTAAAAACTTTTAGGACCTAATTAGACCCAATTAGATGTATTACGACTTAATTAGACCTAGATAAGACCTATTACAATGGAATTAGACCTAATTAGCACCTAAATAGACCCAATTAGACCTATAAGGACCTAATTCGACCAAATTAGACCTATTAGGACCTAATTTAATACCCAAGTAAACCAATTATATCCTAATTAAACCTATTAGGACCTATGACTTGTGCTTGTTGAGCTTTTGATAACCCTTCTCCAACTTTTGAAGGTTGGGCTTGTTGAGCTTGTGATGAGCCTTCTCCAACTTTTGAAGGTTGGGCTTGTTGAGCTTGTGATGACCCTTCTCCAACTTCTGACAGTTGGGTTTGTTGAGCTTGTGATGACCCTTCCCCAACTTTTGAAGGTTGGGTAGCTTGTTCAGCTTGTGATTGTTGAGCATTTCCTACACATGTATGAAGTATAAATTGGTCATAATTAGTATAAGTTGGTCCATATTAGGTCCTAATTGGTCCTAATTGAGTATAAATTGGTCATAATTGAATCTAATAGGTCATAATTAGGTCCTAATTTGTCATAATTGTGTCTAGTTGGTCCTAATTGAGTCTAGTTGGTCCAAATTGGTCCTAATTGAGTCTAGTTGGTCCTAATTGTGTCTAGTTGGTCCTAATTGGTCCTAATTGAGTCTAATTAGTCATAATTGAGTTTAATAGGTCATGTTAGGTCCTAATTGGTCCTAATTGAGTCTAATTGGTCCAAATTGAGTCTAATAGGTCCTAATTAGGTCCTAATTATTCCTAATTGGTCACAATTGAGTCTAGTTGACCTCCTAATTGAGTCTAGTTGGTCCATATTAGGTCCTAACTAGTCCTAATTAAGTCTAATTAGTCCTAATTGAGTCTAATAGGTCATGTTAGGTCCTAATTGGTCCCAATTGAGTCTAATTGGTCCTAATTGGTCCATATTAGGTCCTAATTGGTCCCAATTGAGTCTAATTGGTCCTAATTGAGTCTAATAGGTCATATTAGGTCCTAATTGGTCCTAATTGAGTCTAATTAGTCCTAATTGAATTTAGTAGGTCATGTTAGGTTCTAATAGGTCCTAATTAGGTCCTAATTGGTCATAATTGTGTCGAGTTGGTCCTAATTGAGTCTAGTTAGTCCATATTAGGTCCTAATTGGTCCTAATTGAGTATAATTAGATCTAATAGGTCATAATTGAATCTAATAGGTCCTAATTAGGTCCTAATTGGTCATAATTGTGTCTAGTTGGTCTTAATTGAGTCTAACTAGTCCATATTGGTCCTAATTGAGTCTAGTTGGTCATAATTGTGTCTAGTTGGTCCTAATTGGTCCTAATTGAGTTTAATTAGTACTAATTGAGTTTAGTAGGTCATGTTAGGTCCTAATTAGTCCTAATAGGTCCTATTAAGTCCTAATTAGTCCTAATAGGTCCTATTAAGTCCTAATTAGTCCTAATAGGTCCTATTAGGTAGTATTAGGTTCATATAGGTTCTAATTAGGTTCTAATAGGTCCTAATAGGTTCTAATTAGGTTCTAATAGGTACTAATAGGTCCTAATTAGTCCTAATTAGGTTCTAATAGGTCCTAATTAGTCCTAATTAGGTTCTAATAGGTCCTAATTAGTCCGAGTAGGTCCTATTAGGTCTTAATTAGTCCTAATAGGTCCTATTAGGTCCTAATTGAGTATAATTCATCTAATAGGTCATAATTGAATCTAATTGGTCCATATTAGGTCCTAATTGATCCCAATTGAGTATAATTGGTCCTAATTGAGTCTAATAGGTCATATAAGGTCCTAATTGGTCCTAATTGAGTCTAATTAGTCCTAATTGAGTTTAGTAGGTCATGTTAGGTCCTAATTAGGTCCTAATTGGTCATAATTGTGTCTAGTTGGTCCTAATTGAGTCTAGTTGGTCCATATTAGGTCCTAATTGGTCCTAATTGACTATAATTAGATCTAATAGGTCATAATTGAATCTAATAGACCTCCTAATTAGGTCCTAATTGTTCCTAATTGGTCATAATTGAGTCTAGTTGACCTCCTAATTGAGTCTAGTTGGTCCATATTGGTCCTAATTGAGTCTAGTTGATCATAATTGTGTCTAGTTGGTACTAATTGGTCCTAATTGAGTCTAATTAGTCCTGATTGAGTTTAGTAGGTCATGTTAGGTCCTAATTGATCCATATTAGGTCCTAATGGGTCCTAATTGAGTCTAATTGGTCCTAATTGAGTCTAATAGGTCATATTAGGTCCTAATTGGTCCTAATTGAGTATAATTGGATCTAATAGGTCATAATTGAATCTAATAGGTCCTAATTAGGTCCTAATTGTTCCTAATTGGTCATAATTGAGTCTATTTGACCTCCTAATTGAGTCTAGTTGGTCCATATTAGCTCTGAACCAATCCTAATTAAGTCTAATTAGTCCTAATTGAGTCTAATTAGTCCTAATTGAGTCTAATAGGTCATGTTAAGTCCTAATTGGTCCATATTAGGTCCTAATTGGTCACAATTGAGTCTAATTGATCCTAATTGAGTCTAATAGGTCATATTAGGTCCTAATTGGTCCTAATTGATTCTAATTAGTCTTAATTGAATTTAGTAGGTCATGTTAGGTCCTAATTGGTCCTAATTGAGTTTAATTGGTTCTAATTAGTCCTAATTAGGTTCTAATAGGTCATAATAGGTCCTAATTAGTCCTAATAGGTCCTATTAGGTAGTATTAGGTTCATATAGGTTCTAATTAGGTTCTAATAGGTCCTAATAGGTTATAATTGGGTTTATATAGGTTCTAATTAGGTTCATATAGGTTCTAATAGGTTCTAATAGGTTCTAATAGGTCCTAATTAATCCTAATAGGTCCTAATTAGTCCTAATAGGTCCTATTATGTAGTATTAGGTTCATATAGGTTCTAATTAGGTTCTAATAGGTCCTAATAGGTTCTAATAGGTTCTAATAGGTTCTAATTAGGTTCTAATAGGTCCTAATTAGTCCTAATTAGGTTCTAATAGGTCCTAATTAGTCCTAATAGGTCCTAATAGGTCCTATTAGGTCCTAATTAGTCCTAATAGGTCCTATTAGATCCTAATTAGTCCTGATAGGTCCTAAGTAGTCCTAATTAGGTTCTAATAGGTCCTAATTAGTCCTAATTAGTCCTAATAGGTCCTATTAGGTCCTAATTAGTCCTAATAGGTCCTATTAGGTCCTAATTAGTCCTAATTGAGTCTAATTAGGTGCTAATTGGTTCTCATTGATGCTAATTGGGTCCTAATAGTCCTAGAATAGGTCCTAATTAGTCCTAATAAGTCCTATTAGTCCAAATATGTCTACAATTAGGTCTAGTTAAGTCTAATAGACCTGTACAATATCACATTTACATGAACATTAAGACAAGTCTTGACCATCAACTCAAAATATCTATCCAGAGACATCTTAGACATACCTTGATTCTGACAATGATATATTTTTCATGATTCTTCACGTAGTCTTTGTTTAGTCTCTTCTGAATAATGGCATGTACTTTTGTTTAGCCTTCTCTTTTTATTTCCCATCACAACTTAGAAAATTATTCTGTGCCAAAATGTCTTCCTTTTCCTAAATGTGAATTATTTTACAGCTTTCAGATTTATGAAATGAAAAAAATATACATTTATTTATACCTAATTCTTATTACCCGAAAATGCCACCAAAAAGGTTGACATTGGTTTCGATCGAAAGTCAAACTTTACTTTTGATGGAAACTAGATGACTTTCGATCAAAAGTCCCTTAGTATTGACTAAATTTTTCATTTTTTGCCAACGTACTTTCGATCGAAAGTCAGTACTTTCGATTGAAAGTCGGTACTTTCGATCGAAAGTGCCTAAAATGGGACATGGTTTCAACTTTTCAAAAAATTCTAAGAATTTCATGGCTTCGGGCCTCAAGCGCCCTGACCAAATGGATGAATAAGAAGACATCCTTTTGCATACAAAAAGTACTTGGAACTAGATTTCTAACGATTATATATTTGACTATTTTTAAATTTATTATGTGTATGGTTTTTGACGTTAAATGAATGTAGGTTTTTTATCAAATATAAACCTCTGAGTTTGATGTTCAAAGAAAAATAGTAAAACAAGGAATTTTTTTTTGAAAAATAACAGTGCCCTCCATATATTGAAAAAATAATAATTGAAATTTGATAAATACACAATAAGTTATAAGCTATGTAGTCAAGGTAGGTCAAAATTTTGGTTTAGTCAATTTCAAACGTTAATAAAATATGTCATAATAGTGATAATGTTGTCAAACCAATTGCATGCCCTTTGTATGGATGTTACAAAACTAAATTCGAAAGAATCAGATCCATATCTATTTTACAAAAAAAAATTATGCTCTATGAAAATAGTGTTACTATTTGAAAATGACATTTTCAGCACCATACAAGTTTTCGTGGGAGAAAGAAAAAAGTATTCATATAGATATATATATATATATATATATATATATATATATATAGAATCTAGACAAAAAATCCTAAGAGACTCTAATTTACTTTATCCTCTGATTTCGAGCAGTTCAATGGAAATATGCATCTGAATCTAAATTTTTTTCTCAAAATGTAGAGTTCAGTGTCTGTTCAAGCTAAAAAGTGTAACCCACTATTGTGGGTTCACCCGATCCTAATAGGCATAAAGAGGTCCTAATTGGGTCTAATTAATTCTAATTAGGTGGACTAATAGGTCATATTAGGTCTAATATGTCAGATAAAGTCCTATTAGGTCCTAATAGGTTTATATTATGTCTAACTGGTCCTAATAGGTCTAAAGAGGTCATAAAAGATCATATTAGGTCTAATTAAGTCTAATTAGGTCCTAATTAGGTCTAATTAGGTATACTTACATCCTAATTAGGTCTAACTGGGTCTAATTAGGTCCTAATTGGGTCTAGTTAGACCTCTAATTAGTCTTAATATGTCTAATAGGTCCTAGTTAGGTCTAGTTAGGTCTAATAGGTCTTAATAGGTCCTAGTTAGGTCTAATAGGTCCTAATAGGTCCTAATACCTATCTAGTTAGGTCTAATTGGTCTAGTTTGACCTCTAATTGGTCCTCATAGGTCTAATTGGTCCTAATTGGTCATAATATGTCCTAGTTAGGTCCACGATAGTTAGAACTATTTGGTCCTAATATGTACTAATAGGTTAGGTAATTGGTCTGAATTGGTCTCATAGGTCATTATAGGTCCTAGTTAGGTATAGTTAGGTCTAATTGGTTCTAATTGGTCTAATAGGTCCTAATAGGTCTAGAGTTATGTCTAATTAGTCTGGTTAGACCTCTAATTGGTCCTAATAGACCTCCTAGTTAGGTCTAGCTAGGTCTAATTGGTGGACCTAATAGGTCAAATTGGTCCTATTGGTCCTAGTTAGGTCTAGTTAGGTCTAATTGGTCCTAATAGGTCCTAATAGGTCTAGTTAGGTATAATTGATCTCTAGTTAGACCTCTAATTGGTCATAATTGGTCCTAATAGGTCCTAGTTGGTCTTAATTTATCGTAATTGGCCCTAATAGGTGGACTAATTGGTCCTAATAGGTCCTAATAGGTCTAGCTAGGTTTATTTAGGTCTATTTGGTCCTAATAGGTCCTAATACATCTAATTGGTTAGGCTAAGTGGTCCTAATAGGTCTAATTGTTCCTAATAGGACCTAGTTAGGTTTAGTTATGTCTACATGGTCCTAATAGGTCCTAATAGGTCTAGTTAGACCTCTAATTGGTCCTAATGGGTTCTAATTGGTAATAATTAGTCTTATTAGGTCTAATTAGGTATTGCAATATCAGGCTTACATGATTCATTAAGAAAAGTCCTAACCATCAACTTAAAATATCCAGAGAGAGAGACAGAGGCATACCTTGTTTCCTACAATAATATCTTTCTTGTGCTTCTTCATGTAATATTTTTTCAACCTCTTCTGAATAATGTTGTGTACTCTTTTTTATCCTTCTCTTTTTATTTCCCATCAAAAATTGCAAAATTGTTCCACCAAATTTTGACAAAATTTGAAAAAATACAATTTAAAAGTCTTCCTTCTCCTAAATTCAAACTGTTTTGCTTCTTTTAGATTAGTGAGATAAGAAAAACATATATTTATTTATATTTAATCATTATTAACCCAAAAAGACACCAAATAGGCTGACCTAGGTTTCTATTGAAAGTCAACTTTGACTTTCAATTGAAAGTAGGTGACATTCTATTGAAAGTAAGTTAGTGATTACTAAAATTGGCTTAAAATCATAAAGTACTTTTGATAGAATGTACTTTCGATTGAAACTCAAAAGTTTCAATTGAAAGTACTTGGTTTAGGCCATGTTTGTAAACTATGAAGCAATTCTGAGAATTTCATGGCTTTGGGGCTCAAGCATGAGGATCAAATAGAACAATAACAAGAAGTCCTTTTGCATAGCACAAGTACTCAAAATGACATTTCTAATGATTATATATTCGATTATTTTTTAATTTATTATGTATATGGTTTTTGACATTAATCAAATGTAGGTTTTTTTATCAAATATAAACCTCTGAGTTTGACGCTCAATGAAAAATAGTAAAAAAAGGAAAAAAAAATTTGAAAAATAATAGTGCCCTTTGTCTTCGAGTCTACTTTCTATATAAAAATAAAATTTGAAATTCGATAAATGCACAACAAGTTATAAGCTATGTGGTTAAGGTATGTCCAAATTATGGTTTAGTCAACTTCAAACATTAATAAAATATGCAATAATCATGATAATGTTGTCAAATCAATTGTGTGCCATCCGTATGCATGTTACAAAACTAAATTCAAAAGAATCACATTCATATCTATTTTACAAAAAACATTATGCTTTATCAAAACAATGTTACTCTTTGAAAATGACTTTTTAAGCACCATACCATTTTTCGTAGGAGAAAGGAAAAACTATTCAAATATATATATATATATATATATATATATATATATATATATATATATATATATATATATATATATATATATATATATATATATATATATATATATATATATAGATATATATATATATATATATAGATATATAATCCTAGAAGACTCTAATTTACTTCATCCTTCGATTTCAAACGGTTCAACAATAGTATGCATCCAAATCTGATTTTTTTTTTTTAAAGTAGAGTTCTATGTCCATTCAGGAAAAAAAGTGTAACCCATTATTGTGGGTTCACCCCTAGGGTAAACCTTTTCTACCCTCAACTTAGCTCTGAGACCATGTGAAAAACATATTGTAGTTATTGATTGTAATCTCTTGTCTTACATAGATTATTTATGACACAGGGTAGGGATGAAGGATCCAATAATGGATAGTCCAAGCCTACAACTGCCAATTATAACAATAATATACATAGCAGAATACAACAAGATAATGATTCAAAATAGAATTTAATTCAACATGCCCAACTGTAAGGCCTTCCGAGTTAGGGCCAAATGCAATCAAAATTATTTCTTCTATCCCTTAGCTATTTTAGTTCTAAAACAAATCAAAAACTGATGGAAACACTAAGGAAGATCTGAACTTGAGCTTCCAAGCCTCTAAGAAATCTCCTTGTCTCCAAGCATGCAAACCACTAGCTCTGTTGTTACAATATCAGATAAACAATCTGATCTTCAAGATCTCTCAAGATCCAATTATGATTCTATTCTCCTACTACCAATCTCCATCCAAATTTCTACCAAACATCTACCCAAGACCTCAATATATAGCCAACTAAGCCACAAGTCAGCCAGTCTGGCTTTAATTACATTATAGGTCCAATTTGGAAGATTTAAACCAAAACTAATTCTAGAATGAATATAAATTGATGCACCTTTGGATTTAGGTCCTCACATGACCCAATAAAATTCCTTTAAGGTCAAAAGATCCAATTTGATCGCATAGAACATCGCAAGAAGAAACACCACATGTTTCACCTAAAAACTGGCAGAAAATAGGTCCTGAGGAAAAATGGCCATAACTTTTGACTCATATTGAATTAGGAGTTGTGCCTTTGGGAAATTATATTAATTTAGGTCCTCCTAAATTAATTAATAGATAAAATTATTATTCCTTATGAATCAAGATCTCCAACATGAACAATCAGCACCAAAACTGCAGGAACGGCTCCGATGGGAACACAGGCAGAAAATAGGTCCCCGAGAAAAAAGGTCATAACTTTTGACTCATAATGAATTAGAAGATGTGTCCTTGGGGAATGATATTAAATTAGTTCCTCTTTAAGTCCATAATTTTTCAAGGTCTGATTCATTAAGGATCAACATCACCACTATGTGCAATCAGCCCCAAAACTGTAGGAAAATACAGCTCCGACGGCCAGTAAAACAACTCCAACTTTGAAGTGGTCCAACCAATCCTTATGAGATCTTAGGAGAAGGTTCCAAAATAGGTCCTCAACATCATGTAATATTCACACACAATGAAACCAATAGATACAAAAATTATAATGTAAACAACAGAAAATAGGAAATGTTTTTGGTGATGCAAGATTGCTCAAAGCTTGAGATGCTCCTGCATCAGACACCCCAGGTTACAAAAGATGTTCTTAATGGCTGGAAGGACATATTATAGGATTCAAAACATAAAAACCAAACTATTTCTTTGCATACATGTCCTCCAAGTCTTCACTTTGTATACTCTTCCGCTTCTTCTTTCTTTGCCTCTTCAAGTCCTTCCTTGACAACACACAGGCTTGTTCTCCATACTGACCTCCAATTATTTCTAGATTTGACAACCCAACATGGCTACCAAAACTTAGGTTCCTCCTACCAAATGTTGTATCCAGAAAAGGCATTAGGGAAAACTTTCTATCATCCTTCTCAATAGTAAATACATTCTTGAAACAGTCATGCATAGCCTTACAATCATACTACCAAGGTCTACCGAGAAATATATGACAACTAATCATGTTCACAATATCACACAACACTTGATCCTTATACTGGCCAATTTGAAAATCAACAAGACACTACTCCCTTACTTCTAGAGCATGAACATCTTGTAGCTAGCCAATCCTATAAGGATAAGGGTGCTTCATTCTCTTCAAACCAAGTTTCTAAACCATGTCCTCAACCACAAGGTTATTAGTTTTACCACTATCCACAATTACATCACAAAGTTTACCTCCTGACTTGCACTGAGTCCTGAACAAGTTACTCCTTTGACAAGGTTCTACCTTAGTACCAAGTAATGTTCTTTGAACCAACAAGTTCTCAGATCCTATCTCAGGCTCATTCAATATGCTTTCATTCACCATAGCATTCCTATGATCACCAAACTTCTTTTGTGTACACTCAAAAGATCTATGTCCTTCTCCACCACAATTATAACAAGTACCCTTAAAAATAATCCTACCTTTCTTCTTTTTCAATTCCATAGTTTTCTGTTCATCTTCAGCATTAGGTTTATCTTTCATCGAGTGATCAATCTTCTCCTTTCCTTAAGCGTTTCCATGTTGTCTCCTTTTCAACTTATCTTCTACCTTTAGAGCATACTGATAAGCATCCTCAACTAAATCAATCTTCATCATACCAATCTCATCCTAAATATTGAATCTCAGACCATTTACATACTGAGCTACCTTTTCCTTACCAAGTTCTCTATGCCCAGACCTAATAGTAAGTTTGTAGAACTCCTCAGTATAGTCTTCAATAGTCAAATCTTTTTGCTTCAGATTCTGCAACTTCTTAAACAAGTCAAGCTCATAATCAGCAGGTATGAACTTAGCCTTCAACTTAGTCACCATCAACCTCCACCAATTGATCTTCATTTCACCTTCATCTTCTCTATCTCTTTGTAATTATTTCCACCAAAAAGTAGCATGGCCTTTCAACTTAGTTTGCGCCAAGCTCACTCTAAGAGGATCTTCAATTTCTTCAAGCTTAAAGAAGTCTTCTAACTCACCAATCTAATCAATTAGAGTCTCGGGTTTAAAAGTACTAGAGAAGTTAGAAACTTCCATTTGGTATTTATTACTTAATTGAGCTCTAGATCTATGCAACTGACTAGCTCTATCTTCACCAGATCTATCCCTCCGATCATCACCACTAGATCTAGCAGCTTCAAAGTCTTCACTAGCTTCCTCATAACCATCATTAGTACTAAGATTCCTTGGCATACTAGCAATAGCCCTCACAATCTTAGTAATCATGTCATTCTTCATTAATTCCATCTCAGATCTGAAATTTGATTTCACCTTCTCTGTAATCTTTGATTCCATAACATCAAAAAGATCTACAATTCCTCTAGGATCCAATCTTCTTGGAGGCAACCTCGAAGATTCAAATCCAAAGCAATAATTCACCAACAAGGTCCTGGTGTAAACTACCTCAACTAGTTCACACACTCAAGATCTTCAAGCTCTTATACCACTTGACACAAGGTAGGAATGGAGGATCCAATAATGGATAGTCCAAGCCTACAACTACCAATTATAACAACAATATTCATAGCAAAATACTACAAGATAATGATTCAAAATAGAATTTAATTCAACATGCCCAGCTGTAAGGCCTTCCAGGTTAGGGCCAAATACAATAAAAATTATTTCTTCTATCCCTTAGCTAGTTCAGTTCTAAAAAAAATCAGCAATGGATGGAAACACTAAGGTAGATCCGAACTTGAGCTCGCAAGCCTCCAAGCAATCTCCTTGTCTCCAAGCATGCAAAACACTAGCTCTATTGTTACAATATCAGATAAACAATTTGATCTTCAAGATCTCTCAAGATCCAATTATGATTCTAATCTCCTACCACAAATCTCCATCCAACTTTCTACCAAACATCTACCCATGCCCTCAATATATAGCTAGCTAAGCCACAAGTTGGCCAGTCAGGCTTTAATTACATTATAGGTCCAGTTTGGAAGATTTAAACCAAAACTAATACTAAAATGAATATAAATTGATGTTCCTTTGGATTTAGATCTTCACGTGACCCAATAACATGCCTTTAAGGTCGTAAGATCCAATTTTATCACACGGAACATCGCAAGAAGAAACACCACATGTTTCACCCGAAAACTGGCAGAAAATAGGTCCTGAGGCAAAATGGCCATAAATTTTGACTCATATTGAATTATGAGTTGTGCCTTTGGTAAATTATAGTACTTTACATCCTCTTAAATTAATTAAGAGATAAAATTATTATTCCTTATGGATCAAGATCTCCAACATGAACAATCAGCACTAAAACTACAGGAATGGCTCCGACGAGAACATAGGCAGAAAATAGGTCCCCGAGAAAAATGGTCATAACTTTTGACTCATAATGAAGTAGAAGATGTTACCTTGAGGAATGATATTAAATTATGTCCTCTTTAAGTCCCAAATTGTGCAAGGTCTGATTCATTAAGGATCAACATCACCACTATGCGCAATCAGCCCCAAAACTGTAGGAAAATACAGCTCCGACGGCCAGTAAAACAACTTCAACTTTCAAATGGTCCAACCAATCCTTATGAGATCTTAGGAGAAGGTTAAAAAATAGGTCCTCAACATCATTTAATCTTCACACAAAATGAAACCAATAGATACAACAATTATAATGCAAACAATAGAAAACAGGAAATGTTTTTGGTGATGCAAGATTGCTCAAAGCCTGAGATGCTCCTGCATCAATTTACTTGTAAAAAATAAATTCATGGATAATTTTGAATAATTAAATATCTACAACTTCACAACTATAAAATATGAAAGAAACATGCAACACAATGAACATGATATTTTTTCACAAATTTCCCTTGGTAAAACCCTGGAGGAAAAATGAGTACTGTAGATTAGGAACATACATTAAACTTCAATAGATTAAGAGATACAAAAAAAACTACTTGCCCCTTTCTGGTAGAGCTCTCACAATCCCCCAATTGCTCTTGTTGAGATCCCCAAATTGCTAATCCCAATGCTATCATTGCATCATTGCTAACACTGGAAAACTTATTTTCTAACACTGTAAATTCATTTTCTAAGACTACAAATGCTTCTCAAACTTTTTTGTTCTCCAAATACCCAATGCCCCCTTTCATACTACCCTAATTGGAAAACCAATGAATTAGATTTATTCTCAATCAATGGCTTAGATTAATAACACCTTGAAAAACCATAACCAAATTAGTTATTAGGTGTCTCTATAAGAGCCATCTCTAGTCTAACAAATTTATTTAGAAAAAAATTATTTACTAATTATTATATATGGAGACAAATTTTGAGCTACTCAAACTAACAGAAGATTTGGTGCGGGAGCACCTAGGCTAACCTCCAATGTTTATGTCATTTTGGCTTGTATCTGACATTAACCGAGTCAAAATTGTGAGAGAGTTGTGTTTTTTATTTGGACCTTAGAAGGTCATTTCAAATGTGGACTAGGTGAGTTTGTGATAGAACTAAGGTCACCAATTAGTCATTGTTAGTTGTTTTTAATAGTTTAGCTTTAGAAGCTTAAGGATAGAATTTCAGTCATCAATGTGTTCTAAACACATGTGAGATGTAAGAAAGATTCCTTGAGGCCATAAATGAAGTTGATTCATCTAGATATAGGGGTTAGAGGTCCTAAAATATAGGATGGTGGTATGAAATAAAAGATGCCAAATGTTGTTAGGAAGTTGTCATGACAACATTTTCAATAATGGCAAATGTTGCATGCAACTGGACAACATTGGATCCCCTAGAAGATAGGAGTGGGAGAGTAACTAAGAGGACCTAAATGTTAGAAATAGGGAATAATAAGAGGAGGGCATGAATCAGTATTCTACAAACTTTATCTTTTGCCCAATTATGGATATAACAGATTATCTTTACACACGCATAACATAAGAAGCTAAACAACATGCATATCAATAAAACTAAAGAACTCATAACACATTATTTGTTCTCGAGGAAACCTTGGCCAAGGGAAAAATCTGGTGGGGATGGTACCCACAAAGATCCACTAATCAAAAGTATCATGTTAAGGATGTTGACCCTGTTACGAGTCTATTACAAGCATATAGTGTATTAGTCCCGATTAAGGGACTATAGGCCTTGTTAGAATCCTCAACCCTGTTAGGAGTTGGCAATACAAAATGTGATTACCAGATGAGCCCACTGCCCAAACAAGTAATGTACAATATACACTAATTAAAAAAGAAGGTTAAGGTACATAACCTTATACTACTTGCATCAATATCTCTTCGCTGCTCTTTCACTATCGCTATTACATATGCATCATATATTTTGCATCATGTCACTATTACATTATTCATTACACATTTTCTTCTTACAATTACAATTACATTTATACAAGTAATTTTATCGCAAGGTTAACATCTAGGATGTCATCCCTTTATATTTTTAATTCATTATTCTGATAAACAAAATAATCCCTTAACTCTTTATAAATTCTATCTTCATATTTTGTCCTGTCGGCTTAACACTGTCTTCTGTAAAACTATCATAACTTCTTCCATACATGCCATACTAACTTGCACTCTAATATGGGTCTTGAATAGTCATCATAGAGTCTATGTTCAAGTGTGCAAGCATTGAACTTACTCCAATCAACATCACAAACAAAAACTATCTCTAGGTTCACTGGCAAAAAACACTGTCTCATACCTAGACAATTTTGCATTGCACTCTGTGATACTAGCTCTCTAACCTATGCGATCTTAATGTGGATCATATGTTGCCATAATTAAAACATCTATGTAATCAACTCAACTAAATTTCCAATAATCTCCCCCTTTGTCATTGGTGGCAATATATGAGAAAATTAGCTAAGTATATAACTTCAAAATCTCAAAATTGTGGCCATAGTATAAAATGTATACTATCCTTATAACTCCTCAAAAAATATTATCTCTAATATAGTACTCCCCATAAGAGTATCAATCCTTATCATATTCTTATCAATTTTTTTCTATATATCTCTCCCCCTTTGACAACAATGACAAAATAAAGGTAAGGAGGGTTACAAAACTGTATCACAAAAAGATTATACCTTAATTCATTATTGCAAAGCTGATAGGCTAGCAACACAATTTGCAAAATCAATATTTATAGCTTCTAACTCCTTCTCCCATGATTTCTTAATGGAATTTTCCACATTGATTAGTGCGCTCAAACCATAAGATGCTATTTCACATGCTTGGAGGTTCTCAAAGTTAAACTTTTGAAAAGATGTCTTAGTTGAAAGACATTCTTCCAATTGCTCTTCAATAATGCTTAACTTCATAGAAGTGTGCTCTCTTAAAAGAGTGAATCTTTTCATTTTCCTATCTCTTTCATCTTGCAAAATTCTAATTTCATCATATAACTTACGAATTTTCTTCTCAACATCAAATACCCTCAAATTGGGGCTAGAAAGAAAGTTAGTTTCTTTCTAAATTTCTACTTCCTTCATCTTCATCTTCTGATCTTCTTCTATTGTCAAGGTCTCTGATTTTGTACACTGTATGTACAAAGATTTTCCTATTTCCAAGTTCTTCCTCAAGTCCTTTATACAAATATCAAGATTGTTGATATCATTCCTGATATTCTGGCTGATGTTCAAAAGCATTTTAGCCTCATAGGTTGCTTGAGCTTTCACTTTTGCTATATTAGATAGATTTTTGAATTCAATGTCAAAAGTGTTCATTACTTTCTTCACTTTCTCTAGAGGGTCAGCTTTTGCAATTTGTGTGGTTACAATGCCTTGTAACTTCTCAGTAAGCTCCTTCAAGCATGCTTCAAGACTTTTTACTTTCTTGTTTTTGCCAATGATTTTGTTCAAGGATGTGATCAATTCCAACTAATCATCATCATCTAATTCCTTTCTCAAATGCTCAATCATAGATCCAATCTGATTCTTCTTTCCAGTCTTAGGAGTAAGACTGATATCTTCTTTAGTAGGAATGGGTACTTGTTTTTCTGTCACTGAGGGTTCAACAACTGTAGTCTCTATTTTATCTTCTCTTTTGGTAGTTTCCTGCTCTTCAAATGCCGAATTGTCAAAAATGTTTTCCAAATTCTTGAATACATTATCATCAGTATCCAAGGTGATCTTTGATCCTTCTACGTTCATGGTTTCATCTTCAATGTTAATGGATGGTGGAGAGGGAATGTCCTCTTGTTCTATTTCATCTACTTGATCTGCTGCAATTGATGGTTCTCCAACATTTTATGTCATAACCTTGATTATTGCTTGCTCTATTTCTATGTTAACTTCTTCATATCTACCTCACATAATTTGAATGGTTCTCAAATGGGTGCTTAAAGCTTTCATGATCTGAACAAAGTGTGCTTCATCTCTTACTACACAAAGCTTCCTTATAGGATTTTGTCTAATAGTTGTGTCTTCCTCTAATCCTCTCTTCTTCCTATTCACAAGTTTATTGTACAAATCATCAAGTATCTGACCCTAAATTGTATCAAACTTCTTATTAGACAAAATCATATTCTTTACCACTACATTTTCTAGATTTAGTCTCTCCGCGTAATCATAAAGATCATAGTAGTTATTCATTCTTGTAAAGTCTCCATTCTGAATGATCTGCTCATTAAGCTTCTCAACTTTAGGTTTCTAAGCTTTCTTCTTAATAGAAGTGACATCATCTTTTATTTATGCAATTTTCCTTGGAACTGGTTGTACTAATGTTTTATGTCTCTTTCTTGGTCTAGTAGCACTTTCCTTTACTCTTTTGCTAGGTGTGGAGGAAGTGGATATCTTTGCTCTTGATCCTTCTCAATTTCTTCCCCTTTCACTTTCACTTGTGTTACTTCTTGATGTGCTGCAATTGATGATAAAGGTGGAATGGAAAAATCTTCTTTTTGTCCAATATCTCTGATTTCTGCTGCTGTTTTCTTTGCTACTAAGAACTCATGTTCAGTCATCCCTGTATCTTTTAGGATTTTCTTTATAGTACTCTCAACTCTTTTCTTAGACTATTTCTCTTCAAGTAAGGTCTTTTTCGAGTTGAAGTTCTCCTCAAAAGTTCCAAACCTACTACAATGAGTGTCCAACTTACACTTAAGTAACCTGCTAACATACTCTTCTCTCTCTACCTTAGATATCTCATAGCCAAGAGGGTCTATGAACTCTATTCTAGGTTCTACTACTTTAATGTAGGTAAAGTCAATATCAACCATAAAACATATGTCATTTTTATACTTCTCCACAATAGACTATGGGATCCTTGATCTGCTAGATACTATATCCTCAAATGTCTTGATTACCAGTACTGCACTCTCATTCACTTTGTCAATAGCATGCCTTCTTTACACTAGGTTAATACTTTCCATTGTAGTTTGGCCATCATTCCATTCATTTCCTATGGTGTAAGGAAATCTTCTCAATAGATGAAAAAACATATAGGTGATTAAGAATGAGAACCTAAACTGTGTATACTTAGTTTTCTTAATCTTTTCCAAATTCTCAAATAGTTGAATTCTCAAAATCTCACACATATCAACTTGTACCTTGTCAACACACATCAGATAAGCTCCATGTATCATTCCAGCTGCCATGTCATCCTCTCTTGAATTTTCACAAAACTTAGTGGTTAGGATCTTGCATAAGTATCTGACATCATCTTGTTTGATCTTACTAATCACAATTCCTCTACCATTATAGGATGAATTTGTGTTGTCAATGACTATTTTCATCATGCTCTTCTCATTTAAAGGAATGGCTCCAGTTTTAGATAGGCTAGTGACTTCATGAATCAAATAATTTATGATATCCATCACTCTATCTTCTAACCAAAACTTCCCATTATTAATTCTGCTTAAGATTATCTTAGTACATTCTTCATTGTCAAATTCATACTATAATGCATACTTAATGATTTCATTGTCTTTCAAATGTTCAAATCCTTGTTTCAATGTCATGTCTTGATTGTAGATCTTCTGATATTCATTTGTGAAATCACTATCACTGATAGTCTCTAGTTTGCATCCAAGATAACTTCTAACATTCTCTAGGTGTAAAACTTCATCTGGTACGGATGATAAAGCTAACCTAGGATCATCTTGTAAGGGCTCTACTAGTTCCCTTTTCAACTTAGATCTATTCTTATCTCTGACATTGTGTATTAAAGAAATATCCAAGATTTCTTCTATCTTTCACTGATTAAAGATCTGTCAAGTAAAATACCTTGATTTCACGATTTTAGGGCTTGCGTAGATTCGACACAAAATTCTTGCAAAATGCTTCCAATCACTGCTCTTTGATCTCCTTATCACTTGAATTCACTTTGATGATCAAATATTGCTGATCATGACCTTTTATTAATTCAATCTCACTTAGATCTAACATCGTATTCAATTCTTTTTCCGCTTCTTTCCAAAAAGTTATTTCTGCTAACCTGCAAAACTTAAAACTTCTTGTGATCTCGCAAAACATAATATTTTTCTTTGCACTCTTAACCATAGCATTAGAACATCATATACTACCTTGCATTAACTACACAAGACTTAGTTCATCATATATCTACTTCTACACTAATCTAAGTTCGTATTCTACTGCAATTTTCATAAATTATGTACTTTGAGATGGGTCAAGTAAAGATTCATTCTTACCTTTTAATGCTTCACCTTCCTGATTACCTTCAATGTTGAATATGTCTCCTTGATCTGTGCTTTTGATAAAGTTTAGTTCATCTAATTTACCACAACATCCTTTTTGTCTATTATTTCCATCTTCATTTCTTCTTGCATGATTTCTAGGGTTAGGGTTAGGATGAAAAACTCCATTGTTGATTTTGCAAAACCTTGTTGTATGTCCAATCTTGTTGCATATCTAACAAACAATTCCATTATTTCCATATCTTGGTCTAGGTGGATTGATTTGTGATCTGTAATTTCTAGAAATGTGTCCAACCTTGTTGCATCTATAACATATTACTCCATTTCTTCTGTTCATATCTTTAGTAGGTTTCTTATCTGCATTGTTAGTATTCCTAAACATTCTATTGCCATCATTATTCTCAATAAATTTAGGTTTCCTACATTCCATAGCTCTATGTCCAAAACCATGACAATTATAACAATAACCCTTAAGAGGTTTAAATTTCTTAGCTGTGCAATCTCTCTTCATATGACCAATAGTATTATAGGAAAAACATCTACCTTTGAATTCTCTTTTCATACCTTTGGGTGATTCCTCTTGCTTAGGTGATTCTTCTTCTTTAGGTGTATCTACAGACTTGTTAATCTCATCAGACTTCTTCTCATCTATGCTTTTAGATATTTTCAGATCAGGTTCCTTGCTTTCATCATTTGCTTTAAAAGTGTTGAATCCAAGACTAGTCTTATCATAGAATGGTTTTTTATAAGATATTTGTTCATCAATCTTCTCACTAGTTGAATATAGTGTTTCAAGTTGTTGTTTGGATTGAGTTAGTTCAACTTTCACAATCTTATTGTATTTCTCAAGTTCAGCATACTGCAAATTGACTTTCTCAAGTTCAGATGTTACTTTACCAAGTTTAGATTTTAGTCCTTCATTTTTTAGTCTTTAGACTTTGATTCTCAGATATCAGATTTACTTCATTCTTGCCATTTCCATCTTTCAAACTAAGCTTCAAATTTTCTATCTTCAGTTCATGCTTAAGGATCTCATTTTCTTTTTCTAAATTGCCATCACAATCTTCAATAAAAACTTCAGATTCCTTTTTAGATCTCAGATCTTCCAACTTGTTTTTCAGTTTCTCAATGAGGTTCTTTGCATCATCATATTTTCTTTTCAAAGTGTCTTTTTCAATAGTAACCAATTCAATCTATTCAACAGCTTCTTCAAGATTCTTCTATACTTGATCCATATCCATAGAGATCTTACTCAAGCTACTAGGCTTTCTTTGAATGATTCTTTTCCAAGCTACTAGGCTTTCTTTGAATGATTCTTTTCCAAGCAACTAAGCTCTCATACCAATTGTTAGAAATAGGGAATACTAAGAGTGGGGAGGGTGAATTAGTATTCTACAAACTTTATCTTTTGCCCAATTATGGATATAACAGATTATCTTTACACATGCATAACATAAGAAGCTAAACAACATGCATAGCAATAAAACTAAAGAACTCATAACACATTATTTGTTCTCGAGGAAACTCTGGCCAAGGGAAAACCTCAGTGGGGATGGTACCCACAAAGATCCACTAATCAAAAGTATCATGTTAAGGATGTTGACCCTATTAGGAGTCTATTACAAGCATATACTGTATTAGTCCTGATTAAGGGACTATAGGCCTTTTTAGAAGCCCCAACCCTATTAGGAGTTGGCAGTACAAAATGTGATTACCAGATGGGCCCACTACCCAAACAAGTAATGTACAATATACACTGATTAAAAAAGAAGGTTAAGGTACATAACCTTATACTACTTGCATCAATATCTCTTCGCTGCTCTTTCACTATCGCTATTACATATGCATCATATATTTCACATCATGTCACTATTACATTATTCATTACACATTTTCTTCTTAAAATTACAATTACATTTATACAAGGGTTAAAATATATGATGTTTTCCCTTTATATTTTTAAGTCATTATTTTGATAAACAAAATAATCCCTTAACTCTTTATCAATTTTGTCTTCATATTCTATCTTGTTGGCTTGACACTGTCTTCGGTAAAACTATCATAACTTCTTCCGTACATGTCGTACTAACTTGCACTCTGAGATGGGTCTTCAATAGTCATCATAGAGTCTATGTTCAATTTTGAAAGCATTGAGATTACTCCAATCAACATCGCAAACAAAAATAGTCTCCAGGTGCACTGGGAAGAAACATTATCTCATACTTAGACAATTTCGCATTGCGCTCTGTCATACTAGCTCTCTGACCTATGTGATCTTTATGTGGATCATATGTTTCCATAATGAAAAAATATATGTAATAAACTTAGCCAAATTTCCAACACTAAAAACATGGAGAATGGCATCTAAGACCATCTTGAGCTTGAATCTTGAGGTAGAGATCATTGTAACAAGTTTTTTGAATAGAGAATACAGCTCTGCAACTCTGTTTTGTGAGGAACCTGAGCTTCTCAGTATGAAAATGTTATTGTGTGGATTGAAAGATTCAAGTTAGTGGTGAATTTTTATTTTTGAGTTATGTTTACATGTTTTTCATCTATTAAGAAAGTTGATTTGAGTTAGTCTAAAGTCTTTAATAAATTGTTTTAGGTTTAGGGAGTTTCATGTGCCTGTCTTGACCAGTTTGTCATTTCATGGCTCCCCCATGAAATCTAGCAATGGGATCTTCCTAAGGGTAGATAAATGTTTTAGAGGAGCCATTGGTCTGTACATATTTAGGATTAGGATTCATGAAGATTCGAGCAACTATTTTTAATGGCAAGCCCTAGGAAAGCTTAGAGTGCCTGGTTAGAGGCTTGATAGTGTTAAATTGAAGATTATATGCAAGGGTTTGAAGTACCGTATGAAAAAAGTATAGTTCCAGGTAGGATATAAACACATCAAGTCATGTTATGAGGATTATGGTCATACCAATATATTTGAGTGAGTTTCAATGAAGAAATCATTCTAGTCCTAGGAAATAGGCCTATTAGCCTTATTTGACCTAGATTATAGGAATCCTATGTATGGAAGACTTAGGAGTTTAAAACCTTCAAAAAACTTTATAAAATCCAAAAGGGTATCTAAATCCATAATTTTTTTTGTAGGTCATTTTGAAAGATTTGGGTAGAAAGTTAGAAAATGCCCTATCAAGGGCTACAAGGATTTAGGCCTGATTAGGCCTCCTCAAAGCTAAATCCTATACCTGATTGAAAAGGGCTTGAAGATCCTTAAAAATTGATCCAAATGGAATAAAATGGAATGTTTCCAACATGTTTGACACCATTGCAATGAAATGGAATGGTTTTGTGGAGATTGCACTTAGATCCTTCTAAGTGTAGGAGAATAAGTGACGTAACTAAAGGGTGTTAGTCCTTCAAGGTGAAGCAAAAGAAGTGAGACTCTTGGAGAAGAGTTGGATTAGGTCTTAGTTAATCATCTAAGCCTAATAAGGACCTAGAAGAGATTAGGATCCTTGAAGAGGACAAAGACAATCTTCTTAGTAAAGTGTGCAAGCAAACCTAGAAGCACTTACATCATATTGGTATCAGAGCCTATTTTGATTAGGCTTGTGGTTGATGTTGCAATCTATTGAATCAATAGGAGAGAATACATATTTTGAGTTAGAAGAAGCTAAAGAAATGCTGACTAACACTGAGTTAGCCAAGAAGGTGGATGTGCAAGAAGAGGATAACAGATTGCTAAGAGAAAGATTGGCTCAAATGGAAGAACTCTTGGGTGAAGTCCAAGGCAAAGAATATAAGGTGAAAGATAAGATAGATCAGAAGGAAGGAAAAGAAGCAAGTGGAAAATAAATTAGAGTTTTAGGAGGAAGGTCTAACCCCTTACCCTATTCTTCTTGAATAACCCTTCTTGAAGGCACTAAAGGCCTTAAGTGGCAAAACTTTGGAGGGTGTACCACTATTCAGTGGAGAAATGGATCCAAATTTAGAAATGGATTGGATAGACAACATAGAGAATCAATTTGAATGTGATGGTATCTCAGAGGCCCAAAAATTTACGGTGGCTAAATCAAGGTTGAGAGTTTCAGTACTCACATGGTGGAAATTTGTGCAAACTAAAAGAGAAAAAAAAGGAAAGGGTTCTATAGTTACATGGAAGGGCATGGTAACTACGGTGAAGCAGACTTACCTACCTGATGACTATGAAGTTCATTTACATAGGAGGACACACAATCTTAGACAAAAAGACATGAGTCTTGTGAACTTCAAAACTATCTGCCAATGTTATAAAATGGCCTGAAAGATTGAGGAGAAAGGAAAAAGAAAGCAAGAACAAACCTCCAAAGGAAGAGGTAAAGGAAGAGATAGTAGAGAACAAAGAGGTGGCTATAGTGGAAGGAGTTTTGAGTCAAGGACTTAAGGAGAAATCAAATACACTGATTAGCAAGAGGGAAACTCTAGTAGAGGTGGTAGACGAAGGAAATATAATTATAGAGAAAGAAATGGTGGAGAAGGAAGAGGCAACTATTTTGCTAATATGAAATGTTATCATTGTAATCAAATGGGACATCATTCCTATAGGTGTCCAGAGAAGGGTAGTACTTCTCAAGGAGGTGATAAGAGAACTAATTTAGTTCATGAGGAGACAAATGTAGTAGAGAAACATTCTGAAGTACCACTGATATCAGAGGAAGGTGAGAACCTCATGATGAGGAGGACATTGATCAAGGAGCTGGTTATAGAAGAACCAAGCCAAAGAAGATCCATATTTAGGATAAAGTGTAAGATGATGGGTAAAGTATGTAGAGTCATCACTGACTCAGGGTCCAATCAAGATATTGTGTTAGAGGAAGTAGTTAGCAAGCTAAGCATGAAAAGGATACCCCACACTAACCCTTATAAGGTCACATGGCTGAATAAAGGCTAACATGTCTTGGTAAATGACAAATCTTGGGTGGAGTTCTCAATTGGAAGGTACATGGACAAAGTTTTATGTGATGTGTTACCTATGGATGCATGCCACTTTCTCCTAGGTAAACCATGGAAATTTGACCACCAAGCTATGCATGATGGATTGAAGAACTCCTATTCTTTCAAGAAGGATAATGTGACTTTCAAAATTTAGTCACTGTTAGAGGATGCAGAGGTGAAGATAGAAGGTCATAATGTGCTCATGGTTGGTGAAAAATAGTTCTTAGAAGCCATGGAAGAGACAGAAGGAGTTGGCTTTGCATTGGTGTTAAGACCAAGGGAGATAGATGAAGGTAAGGTAGCCAAGAAACTAGAGTTATCTAAAGAGTTACAAAGCATGCTGCAAACTTATGAAGGTATAGTAAGTGATGGACAACCATCAACATTACCACCTAAAAGAGCCATAAGTCATAGAATAGACTTGATACCAAGAGCTACCCTACCCAATAAGGAAGCCTACAAGATGAACCCTCAAGAAAATGAGGAAATTTCTAGACAAATACAAGAACTCCTAAACCAAGGTCTCATTAGAAAGAGCATTAGCCCATGTGTCATACCCACTATCCTTGCACCTAAGAAAGGAGGACCTTGGAGGCTTTGTACTGATTCAAGGGCCATAAATAGGTTAACCATAAGGTATAGGTTCCCTATCCCTAGGATTGAAGACCTAATGGATTTTCTAGGTGAAGCTAAGTACTATAAAAAGATAGACTTGAAGAGTGGCTGTCACCAAATAAGAATACATGAGGGAGATGAGTGGAAAACAACCTTCAAAACAATTGAATTTTTGTATGAATGGCATGTCATGCCATTTGCACTGTCTAATCCCCAGTCCACATTCATGAGGCTCATGAATGAAGTCCTCAAAGACTACATTAGAAAATTTGTAGTGGTATATCTTGATGATATATTGATTCCTAGTAAGACAAAAGGTGAGCATCTCTAACACCTTGAGACTATTTTCAAGAAGCTGCATGATGAGAAGTTGATGATCAACTTGGAGAAGTGTGAGTTCATCAAGACAAAACTAGTATAACTTGGGTTTGTTTTGTCTCATGGTAATCTGAAAATGGATGTTAGTAAAGTGGAACCCATCGTAAATTGGCCTACTCCAAGGACAGCAACAGAGGTAAGAAGTTTTCATGGCCTTGCTCAATACTATAGGAAATTCATCAGGTAGTTTAGTGCTATTTGTGCTCCTATGTTGGACACCATTAAAGGAGGCATGAAGACTAAGTTTCTATGCAATGAGAAAGATAACAAGAGCTTTGAGTTGTTGAAGGAAAATATTGCTACCCAACCTATTTTAGTCTTGCCAAGCTTTGAGAAGCTATTCACCATAGAATGTGATGCAAGCAATGTGGCTATTGGAGCTATTTTAAGCCAAGAGGGTAGACCTGTGGCTTTTCATTCAGAGAAGTTAAATGAAGCTAAGAGGAAATATTCTTCTTATGACCTTGAGATGTATGCATTGGTTTAGGCTTTAAGGAAATGGATGCACTATTTTCTTCCCAAGGAGTTCATAGTCTATTCAGACAACCAAGCACTAAGTTTCTTGAACTCTCAAGAGAAATTGAGTCACAAGAACATGAAGTGGGTTGAATACCTACAAGCATACACATTTAATAGCAAGCACAAGAAAGGAGTACTCAACAAGGTGGAAGATGCCTTGACTAGAAGAGCTCTTATCATCCAAGGTATTCAATTGAAAAGCATGGGAATAGATCACTTCAAAGATCTATATGCTGATGATGAAGATTTTGTAGACATTTACAAGGTATGTGCTAAATACAAGAATCATTTTCATAGAAAATATGTTGAATACAATTTGCAAAGTGAACTCTTATTTAAAGGAAATTAGTTATGTGTCCCTAGAGGCTCTATTAAAGAGAATTTGATTCAGGAAAAGTACAATGGTGCATTAAGTGGTCACTTTGGGATCACTAAGACTCAAGAACTTGTTCAAAGGTTCTATTATTGGCCAAGAATGGACCTTGATGTTAGAAGGTATGTTGAAAGTTGTATAGTATGTCAAAAGGCCAAAGGTACTTCCTCAAATGTAGGCCTATATCAACCACTACATATTCCCACTAGGCCATGGGAATGCTTGAGCATGGATTTTCTAGTTGGGTTACCCAAGAAAAGATAAGGCATGGATAGTGTTTATGTATTTGTGGACATATTCAGAAAGATGGATCACTTTGTGCCATGCAAGACAACTAATAATGCTAGCCAAATAGCCTCTCTTTTCTTTAAAGAGATAGTCAAGATACATGGGTTACCTATGAGCATAGTGTCAGATAGAGACACCAAGTTTATGAGTCATTTTTGGAAGACTTTTTGGCAAAGAATGGGCACTAATTTATCCTTTGGATCTATATATCATTCTCAAACTAATGGCCAGACCAAAGTGGTAAATAGAAGCCTTGGAAATCTATTAAGGTGCTTGACCAAGGAATATGTTCAACAATGGGATAAATTGATTGGACAAGCTGAGTATGCATATAATGATACTATAAACAGGTCAACAGGGAAGAGTCCCTTTGAAATAGTATATGGTCTACATCCTAGAGGAGTCTATGAGCTAAGAGACGTAAAGGAAAGAGTGAAGGGAAGTGGATATGATGATGAATTTTCTTATGCAATGTAGTAGATACATGATACAGTCAGGAAGACTTTGATAGAGAATACTATGAAGCATAAGAATAAGTTTAATGAGAGTAGAAAATAAATTCAATTCAATGTGGGAGACTTAGTGATGGTGCATCTAAATAAGTCTAAACTTCAAAAGGGAGTCCCACACAAGCTGAAAATGAGAAGGATAGGTCCCTATCCTATCTTGGCAAAGTATGGGAACAATGCTTATAGAGTGGAGTGCTGGAGGATAGTGGATTGTCCCCTATCTTCAATGTTCCAGACCTAGTTCCTTATAAAGGAACACCACCTGATATGGATCAAATCTTGAGTGAAGTCATCCAAGATGTGGATGCACTCAAACTACCTTCTACAACAATGAAGAAGGATGACAACATACTGGATACTAGAGTCTATAAGAAGACTAGAACCAAGGATTACAAAGAACACTTGATCAAGTGGCATGGTCAATCTGATGTTGATGAAGTATGGATCAAGGAATTTGAATTCAAGAAGATGGGAGTTGATCCTACCTTACTCAATCCAAGGGTGGATTGAACTCTTTTGTTTAGAGGAGGATGGTGCAGGAGCACCTAGGCCAACCTCCAATGTTTATGTCATTTTGGATTGTATCTGACATTAGCCAAGTTAGAATTGTGAGAGAGTTGTGTGTTTGATTTGGAACTTAGACGAGCATTACAAATGTGGACCAGGTGAGTTAGTGATAGAGCTAAGGTCACCAATTAGTCATTGTTAGTTTTTTTTAATAGTTTATCTTTAGAAGCTTAAGGATAGGATTTGAGTCATCAATGTGTTCTATACACATGTGAGATGTAAGAAAGATGCCTTGAGGCCATAATTGAAAATGATTCATTGAGACATAGGGGTTAGAGGTCCTAAAAGTTAGGATGGTGGTATGAAGGCAAAGATGCCAAATGTTGTTAGGAAGTTGTCATGACAACATTTGCAATAATGGAAAATGTTGCATGCAACTCGACAACATTGGATCCCCTAGAAGATAGGAGTGAGAGAGTAACTAAGAGGCCCTAAAAACATGGAGAATGGAATCTAAGACCATCTCAAGCTTGAATCTCGAGGTAGAGATCATTGTAACAAGTTTTTTAAATAGAGAATACACCTCTGCAACTTTGTTTTGTGAGGAACCCAATCTTCTCAGTGTGACAGTGTTATTTTGTGGGTAGAAAGCTTCAAGTTAGTGCTTTAATTGTATTGTTGAGTTAGTTTTAAGTGTTTTTAATTTATTAAGAAAGTTGATTTGATTTAGTCTAAGGTCTTGAATAAATTATTTTAGGTTTAGGGAGTTTCCTGATCCTGTCCAGACAAGTTTGTCATTTCATGGCTCCCTCATGAAATCTAGCAATGGGATCTTCCTAAGGGTAGATGAATGTTTTACAAGAGCCATTGGTATGTACATATTTAAGATTAGGATTCATGAAAAGTTGAGAAGCTATTTTCAATGGAAAACCCTAGGTGAGCTTAGAGTGCCTAGTTAGAGGGTTGACAATGTTAAACTCAAGATTATATGCAGGGATTTGAAGTACTGTATGGAACAAGTACAGTTCTAGGTGGGATATAAACACATCAAGTGATGTAATGAGGATTGTGTTCATACCAATCTATTTGAGTGAGTTTCAATCAAGAAATTAGTCTAGTCTTAGGAAATAGGCCTATTAGCCCTATTTGACCTAGATTATAGGAATCCTGTGTACGGAAGACTTAGGAGTTTAAAACCTACATAATCCTTTATCAAATACAAAAGGCTATCCAAATCCCTAATTTTTTTTGTAGTTCAATTGGAAATATTCAGGTAGAAAGTGAGAAAACACCTTGTCAAGGGCTACAAGGATTTAGGCCTGATTAGGCCTCCTCAAAGCTAAATCCTAGACCTGATTGAAAAGTGCTTAAAGATCCTTAAAAATGGATCCAAATGGAAGAAAATCAAATGTTTCCAACATGTTTGACACCCATAAAAAAAAATAGAATGGTTGTGTGGATATTGCAGGGTATGTGCAAGATCATGAGGGGCCAAACTATGCCCTTAAGTGGCAATGAAAAATCAGCAAATCAGGGTTAGTGAACTTGATGTGAAAATTTCAACTAGTTATGAACCTAATATCAAAAAGTTGTAACAATAGAATCTATAGAAAATTGAATTTAGTTTCTAAACTACTAGGATTTTTTTGAGAAAAAGTTAGTATGATTGGTGAAAAGTATAGATTTCAATGCAGCAGTACAAAAAT